>KE504907.1:515701-533889 GCA_000441515.1 Elaeis oleifera
ATTATAAATAGATGTATTTATTATTTCTCTCTCTCTCTCTCTCTCTCTCTCTCTCTCTCTCTCTCTCTTACTTTTAAATCAGGTAAGTTATGAATGAGCCATCACCAAATGTTTCTGAATTTTGTTTTTTTTCTTTTAATTACATTTCCAAATCTGAATCATTGACACATGGTGATTGAAATTTAATGTTTGATAACTTTCACAGAATAGTTTCGAAAGTACACACATAATGATCATGGCATCATGATTTGATGATATGAAGCATTAAGGAGTATCATGATGTATCTCAAATGTCCAACGTATCCAAGTCAAGGTTTGTCATTCCAATGCATACCATCCCATACCAGACATTCCGTACTATATCAGTATCGAACAGGTGCATCAAGTTCCGGTACACTAAACTAACCTCTGTACCAAATGCACCAACATTGTACTGGCATTGTACTGGTATGGGGTCCATACCAAGACTGCAAACCTTAGTCTAAGTATTTGACATGTCAAGAAACTGAAAATGTGAAGTGCCTGAGTAGCACCATATAACAATATTGGGCACCTACATGCACTAATTTGTAATATTGGGCTTGTAATTTCAATTAATATAAAATGATCTATCCTTATTTATCGATCGATGTGATATCACCATAACAGTCAACATCTCCTAATTGTTGTTAGCTTCCAAGTATAGAAGTTTTAAATGGATTGTGAGAAGGATTGAGCTCGACTACCATGGCTGACGATAATGGAGGGTAAAGGCCTATCGCTAAGATTGGGAAGGTTGGATCCCATGGATGACTGTGGGTTTATGATGATGGCGATGATTAATACTAGATCTGCCATGGTTGAGCATTAGGAGGTCTTGAGGGTTGGGGGGGGGTGTTCATGGGAGATGGAGTTGGAAGATGATCTCGATCATGGCCATGGACCATGGTCAATCTAAGAGGGCTTTCAATGGAGTGTAAGGGGGAAATTGCCTTGGCAATGTCAATGGAGATGATGATGGAGTATAGCAGCTTAGAGGAAGCAAGGAGAAGAAGGAAAGACAAGAAAAGGGAAGAAGTCATATAGATTCATTTTAAGTCATCTAATTGAAATTAATATAAGAAGAAAGCTAATTATGTTTTTCCATATCAGCCATTTTTTTTTATATATCTTGCTTCTTGGGTCTTGGCCATAATGCCCATGAATGGTCTAGTGTCAGTGGTTGTGAAAATCCAATATCATGGTCATGTCGGTGTTGGTGGCGTATTGAGAAAATGGAAACATCGATATTTGAAAGCCTTGAATTGAAGTTCATTTAAGGTGAACTTATGGAACATAAGATCCTGAAATTTTGTATTTGCTTAAGCCTGTCAAAATAAATGAACTGTTTGGTCTTAAGAATGTGAACTTCATGATGCATGAAGGCCAAGGCTTCCATCATATTTTCATATGTAAGATCTGTTGCAGACAATTGAGGTTGGGGTCTTCACTTACTTTGATCGTATGTTTTATTTTTATTTACATTTGTTTGTTTTGACAATACTGTAATCATATGTTTTTGTTTCATTCTAGTATATTGTGGGCAGGTCATGTTTGAAGATTGATTTGGTAATGGCATGATGAATAACCCACAGTCTTTCGGGTTTATGATATGAATTTTAATGCATCAATCTAATTTCATTCAACAAAATTTATTTGCTGCACTAGTCTTGCTTAATTTCTTTAGATAGTACGGTTGAACTAAGAGTTGGAAAATGCTTTGTGTATTGATGTTAACAAGGTTAGTTCCATAACAGGGAAAACGGAATGACCTGTTCAAGAGTTGTGATTATGATTAATTCTTCGAGTTTCTATATGGGAGCCTAATAATGAACAGATAAGGACTAGAAGTTTTATGAGAGATCTTGCAATATTTGAATATTATGTGGCTAAAGTTTCATGTTTTGTAAATTTGTGTTATATGTAAACATGTGAAGACACTTTAAATACCGTTATAGCTTAAAATGGGTTTTTGTAGCTTGATTTGCCACTATACTCTCTATAAATTTGCAATGCATTTTTTTTTCTAAGCACATAGTATTTTTTGTATCAAAAAGGATCAGGAATAAGTAAAGAGATTGTGACAACTGACAATGTCAGATATCTGAAAATGGTTTTTGGAGCTTAAATCATAGAAATGTTTTGATGCTAAGAAAGGATGATGAAAGACAAACTTGTGGAAGAAAATGGAGAATTGTTCCCAGTCTCACACATTTGAGTTTTGGAGGAGGGGGACAATGAGACTTAGGATCATGGATGCAAATACCAGTAAGCATTCATGATACAGTCTCGATACATGTCGTGCCAGTGCTTTATGGACATGGTACTGGGTACTTGCATCGTGCAGCCATGCTGGCATGTTCTAAGCATTACATGGAACATACTGTACAAGTACCAGGCCATCATAACACTGGCATGAAATGCATCAATCCATGATTGGACCAATGCTTTACAGATGGTTGTTAAATAGTGGAGAATTTAGTATCTGCTGTTTGTGTTTCTTTTCTTTTTTTTTGAGGTTTGTGGTAATTTGAGTAATTTGATTAGTTTCTCCAGTTGCTACATGTATATTTTTTCTTTTTGGCTATGTCAACCTAATTGAAGGACTGTTCTTTTCCACTAAGGGTGTATTGCCAGTTGTCTGTGAATGCATTAAATTAGGCTTTAAACCATAACAATCAGGATAATCAAGTTATTTCTCGTAGCTTTAATAGGCCGGCTGTTCCCATTCTTAAGGCTCATTAATTCTTTTTTTTTGGTGTAAAGTAATCACTGATCTATATAATAGTATGTTCAATATGTGATCATCTTATAATCAACTTCTCATTTCTCACTCAGGTATTGCCATCTTTGAGAGAGAAACATGATGAATTTATGCTGAGGGAACTTGTGAAAAGATGGTCAAATCACAAAGTTATGGTCAGATGGCTTTCACGTTTTTTCCATTATCTAGATCGCTATTTCATTGCTCGAAGGTCGCTTCCTGCACTTAATGAAGTTGGGCTTACTTGCTTTCGCAATCTGGTACATCATTATCCTAGCCTTTTATTATAGTTTCTGTATTTAAAGATCAAACTGCAGATGCCTCTTGACCAAGGCATATAAATTGTGTATAGACATCTATGCTGATTTCTACTTTTTTCAAGCTTTCTGTGATTGAGTTATGGAAGATTCTCATGTTTCTTGGAATCACTTTTGACTGGTTTAGTTTTTGGATTGCAGGTCTACAATGAGATTAATGGTAAAGTGAGAGATGCAGTGATCTCTTTGGTATGTGGATACAGTATTTCTCAGCATGTACTGGATCTCTGCTTATTTTTATGTTAGCCTTGTCAATTTAATTCTTCAACAGATTGATCAAGAGCGTGAGGGGGAGCAGATTGACAGAGCCTTGTTGAAGAATGTCTTGGACATTTTTGTTGAAATTGGGTTAGGGAGCATGGAGTGTTATGAAAATGACTTCGAAGCAGCCATGCTTAAGGACACTGCTGCATATTACTCTCGGAAGGCTTCAAACTGGATTTTGGAGGATTCATGTCCAGATTACATGTTAAAGGTATAGTTTCTGAAATTGCTTGAGTAATTGTACATAGTTTGCCTTTAAGCATGATTGTTGAGACTTTCTGGCTATTTTTAGGCTGAGGAATGCTTGAAACGGGAGAAAGATAGAGTTTCTCATTACTTGCATTCAAGCAGTGAGCAGAAGTTGTTGGAGGTTTGTTTGTGTTTTGCTTATAATTTGTAATGCATGATTATAACTTCAAACTTTTGATAATGGGTCTTGGACTGATGTTTTGAGTCTCATAATACATCTTGCTTTCAAAAAACTGGAATGACGTATGGCATTAAACTTAAATTTAACTTGTTTTGGTTGTCTTTCTTGCTATGTTGGTAGAAAGTCCAACATGAGCTACTCTTTGTATATGCAAGCCAACTTCTTGAAAAGGAGCACTCTGGATGCCATGCCTTGCTTCGGGATGACAAGGTATATGCTTAGGACCCATGTAACTTTATTCTTTGGAATGAAGCCAGTGTTTTACTGTAATTTGATGACCAAGATTTTGTGTCATTATATGCTAATTAGGTGGATGATCTATCAAGGATGTATAGGCTGTTCTGCAGAATTCCTCGTGGCCTGGACCCTGTTCTCAGATTTTTAAACAGGTTAGGAAAGTCCCACTATATGCATCAGTTATTTAATTGAGAGCTTATCTGACCTTGTTGTCTTACTAGTTTGATGGCTAAAATTTTCATTTATTCAGCATGTTACTTCTGAAGGCACAGCCTTGGTCAAACAAGCGGAAGATGCTGCAAGTAATAAGAAGGTGAAAAATTACTTCATTTCTCACTGTATCAAGTCTTTTTATCTCAAATCAAACTTTTTTAATGTTTTAGTAAATTTTGTGATGTGCTTGTGCAAATGTTGCATTGCATTATGTTGACTTGTACAGAGATCACAGACTAGGATGCTATAGAAAGTTAATTTAAGTTATAACAATCAAGAATCGCTGACTCGAAATCGGATATCATGCCAGCCGACTGGCGGTATGAGTCCATACACCCCTGTACCGGACCGTACTTGGTCAGAACCGATATTGAAATGAGGATTATTCGGGAGGAAAGAGAGAGAAGAGAGAGAGAGGGAGGGAAGGAAGGAAAGGGAGGCTGGTGGAGATATTGGTGGTGGCCACCGGAGGGCCGCCAAGGCCTCTTGGGCTCTACAGTCCTCCGCGAGAGAATGGGAGCAGAGAGAGATCGAGAGAGAGGAAGGGAGAGAAGATTAGGGAGGGAAAGACGGCGGAGAAGCTGCTGGAGGGTTGTCGGGTGGCGGTTGTGGCCACCAGACAACCCAAAATAGCCCACCAGCCGCCACGGGTTCAAAACATGGGTGAAGCTCCTATTTCGTCATGTTTTTTAAAAACCATGATACACAAAAGCTGGCAATGAGTTTTCATTTGCAAACCCATTACCGGCTTCATTGTGTATTATGTTTTTAGAAAAATGATGAAACAGAGGCTTCGCCCTTTTTTGAACTTGTGGCGGCAGGATTGTGTTGGGCTGTTCGGTGGCCACTCGACAGCCCTCTGGCAACCTCCTCGCCGCTTCCCCTCCCTCTTTCCTTCCCCTCTCTCTCTCTTCTCGCATCTTGTGGAGCCTCGGAGGCCTCAACATGCTACTGTCGGTCTTTTCCTCTCCTCTTTCTCTCTTCCTCTCTTTCTTTTTCTCTCACTCTGTTTTCATTGACATTCTAAATCTAACACCCGAACTGCACCAATTAGCCGTCGATATGGTTCAGCGAACCATGATAACAATACTAAGACTATTATTACTGGCAAGAATTTAGGTCCTAGTGGGATATCCCACGAGACATCAAGATAGGGTACTATCTCATGTATCAGGATAGGGTTGTCCCGCTGGCATCCCGATCGGGATGTCTTGGGACATCCCATCCCAAGTGTCGGGATGGGGCGAGATGGCGGTGCATTCTATTCCATGAAAAAATCAGGATAGCTCCATCCCACGAATTTAAAACCTCGGTTACTAGAGCCACCAATATCTTTCATTCTGCACTTATACCTAGAGAATAGCTAGGCTGCCGTGCATTGCTTTTGCCTGCAACCTCCCATGTGCTAATGAAACCGGCTTTCCTCGTTTCGTATTTTTTACTGGAGTTATTTTCCAAGTATACTCTTCCCTATGCAACCGAAGTGATGGGATTCATATCTCTGTTTATCTCTTCCCTTTCCTTCCCAATCCTATGTTCCTCCACCTCCTTTAATTCTACATCTCCAAACTTGTTACTGTACCAGAAGAGAAATGGTGCGTAAAAGGGCTTTTGAGATCCATCAAGTTTTTCTTGAGCCAGGATGCTGTCGTGCTATATACGAAGATTGGCTGGCACAAATCAATGACATTGGTTAGTGTATAAAATGGCAGCCACCAACAAGCATTGTCACAACCACATTACCCTTGCTGTAGGTTTGTAGGGTGAAGGCCCTTTTAACATTTCTCAATCCTCAAACCACACCTATGATCAGGCCTAGTTCCCTTTGAGATCTTCAAATAATATTGATATAATTGCATAATTCTTTTTAAATAAACGTACTAGCAACTCCAAAAGGTCGAGAAGATCGAATATCACCTTATATAATCACATCACCAGAGTACTAAACTAATGGTAAAAGATTAGAGATGGGAAGAGCTGGATTTGATTAGAACTGAGATGAAGAGATGTGAGAGTATGTTATTCTATTTTTTTCTAGATTGAAGGATTGAGATCTAGTCTAGAATTTTTTGCAAATCTACATACTCTAGAGGGCTTTACCGCTGCCTAGCTTATTTTATTATGGGTTCAAGTGAGCATTGGTGAGGGCGTGGCTTGGAATAGTAGTAGTGCATTACTTGAGTCAAAGAAGCAGAAAGAGGAGAGAGGGTGGGTAGAGCAAGGCCCAGAGAACATAGAATGAATTGGGAGACGAGAGCTGAGCTGTAAGGGTATTGTAGGAAGACCACTTTTTTCACTGCAGAGAGAACCAGAGAGTCAGTTTTTTTTCTCAGCCACATTATTATCAGGTTGGTGATTACCAATAAGACAGAGAGCAAGGGGTGGAAGAAGTTGGCATGGCTTTCTAGCTTCTCTCCTTATGCCAAATCTCTGAATTCCTTCAACTTTGAAGAATTCAAAGGTCTTCCTTCAGCTCTAGAATCTATAGGTACCTTCCAAAGTTGGCATCACAGATTTGTGCAGGGCTTGCTAATCTCTTTTAAAAGTACACTAACACAACATATCTATGACCTTCATCCTGTTTTGCTGCCCCATTTTGTTCTGATTCAGATCCAAAACTGCACATCTTCAAGATCAATTCATTTTCATGTGGAATGGCAATGATCTACTAGGACAGAATAGTTCTGCTGAAGTTGTGTGGCCAATATATGTCAATGACTCGAACTCTTGACAATGCAAAATATATTCTTTGACATATGTTAATGACTTAATGTCATTTACAAAGATAGAAGAAACAACAAATAACTGCTCCACCGATTATAGGTTACTTATCACGTTTTGTCTCACTAACTCAATGTAGTCAATGTCCAATCAGACTTTTAATGCCCTAATGGACTAATTTGCTCGTTCGATTAGTCTAATTTGGGAGCATAGGGAAGGAGATCTACAACTTAATATTCTGAAGACAAATCCCTGACATCAGTGGAACTCATCAAGAAATCAAGATGATTCATTTGTTAATTATATGTTGATCAATAGAAGCAAACTGAATTTTGTTTGATACATAGGATAATTAGAGAATTTGTTGGCTTATTAGAGACACTTATTCTAGACTTAAGGCATGTTGAAACTTGTCACTGGTGGGAGTGTCTTGTACATCCTGGCCTTTCATGTTCTAGTTGATAAAGCTGGAACATATAATAGGGACTTGGAAGCCTAGGTTAGGTATCAAAATATATTACATTTGTGCTTAATTCTATGAGTTTTTCACATACCACAGAGAAATTTGCAAATATTGTGTATAACACCTTCCCTTATCCTTATTTACAAATTGACCATCTTCATGTATGGAAAGCTATTTTTAAGAGATTAGGAAATAGTTATTAGAATCATCATTTGGTGGACCATCTTCATGTATGGATGCACAAGCTCATAAGACTCCAGGAGAAGCTGGCAAGCTTACATTTTGGAAGCTCCTCTACCCTTCATAATCCTCATCCAAAACTTATCCCTTCTCACCTCCTTTGCCTGAAAATTAATAAAGTAGATATCACGCCATCCAAAGGCCATGAAATCCCTGATAGAATCCAGCAGCGGTACAAGGATCTGACCCCTAAAGGGATGGGCATAGTGACAGTGAGGCGACAATCACCAGAGAAACCTACAAGGGCAACGGACTCAAGAGGGTTGAGGCTGCATTGGACTCCTCTCCCTTTGCCATGGCCAATGATGTAGGAGGAGCGGCCTTTGGGATGGGACAAGTTCAGGGGCTTATGGTGGTTGTGGTCACGTGGATGTGGAGATGCTCCCAGGTTGCTTTTCTTTGGAGGACTTTCTTTGTGCTAAGAATAGGGAGGGTCAAGTGGACCTCCTTTAGTGTCCACTATTCCCTGGACCTTGTCCTAATCCAACTGTGCCTGCCTTTGCCACATGTCCCTTGCCACCGGGGCGATCTTAATCCGCTTGTGCTAGCAATGACGACCAAGATAGCTGTGGTGATAATGACCTCAAGTACGTGAACTTTGCTGGATCCGTCGAAGGGTTAATATATTGAAAGGGTGTATGTGCATCTAGATCTAAATCCAACTCATGAACTTGGTATCGATTAGGGACCAGGGTAGGATGATACTAAGAAGGTGCCATGCTGATAGTTGGAACAGATTGGTATTTTGGTGATTCATTGGATGTCCTATTCTTTTTTTGTTTGTTTTTATTCGTTTCTTATTGTTGTTGTTTTTTAATGATTGTTGGAGGGCTTTTAGATTCATCGTAATTTAGGATTAGGGAAGGATTTTGAGCCCATGATTGGGTATGGTGCTAGTGCCAGTGCCAGTGCCAGTGCCAGTGCCAGTGCCAGCAATAGTTTGGCATTTATGGTGCCCATGATTCAAGTTTTTCTCCTCTTTCTCTTGTTCTCATTTGTCGTCATTCCTTGTATTTAGAGGATGGATGGGTACTAGGCCTCTCCTCAGGCGTTTAGCCTGGCAGCTAAGACCAAATCCCAAACCCTATGCCCTCAATAGCTGCTCCTTTAATTCTATGTTATGATTAAATGACCTAAAAAGCCTCTAAACAACCATTATAAACAATAAACAAGAGAAAAATTGGCATCCCAATGAATTACCACCATGTTGAGCCATCCCAAGTGTATATTCAGTGCGTATCAACTATCACAGTCAATGTCCATGTTACCAACCGAGTTTACCATTTTTTCATATACAAGGCCTCAAACCTTTCCAAGGACCTAGCATCCAATTGGTCCATTCTGGGATGGAGTAGGACTACCCTTGGTACTATCCATAATTTAAAGCAATTTTGCATGGATTCATCCTTGTTTATCATGTTCATGTCACATACTTGTGCTACATTTAGTTGGAATTCTCTGCTTTGCTATAACTGCAAAGCTTTCATTGTGAAGCCCAACCAAGGCGTTGATGAACAACTCCTATTTGTAATTGCATGCCCATTTAGTACCTCTGCAGCATGATATAGAGCAATGTTTAAATCTCATGGAACGGGATATGCCGCCGTCCCATTCCATCCCGACAATTAGGATAGAGGATGTCCCAAGACATCCCGATCGGGATGTTGGGATGCTAGTGGACGGCTCTATCCCAACACATGGGATGGTACTCCATCCTGATGCCCCACGAGATGTTCCGCTAGGACCTGAATCCTTGATATAGAGGACAACAGAAGTGCATCAATCTAGATTGAGTACATGTGGACTTCAATGAATAAACCTTTCTGAAAAGAGAAGCTTCTTGCACCATTTTCTCCTCATAGCTTGTCCATGCATCACATTTTCCGGTACTTATCTATCAATAACCTTATAACCTCCTCATTCTAATGGTATCTTCACCAAATCTCAACGTGTGCTTGCATACGTTGGAGAAAGAAAAAGCTTCATTATTTTAGCTTAATATAGTAAAGACCTTTAGGATGCTTATTTTTAGTGCTCAGCTGCTCATAATATTTCATAATCTGTATAAACACATTTGCGGAAGGAATGAAAGTCCAGCAACAATCAAGTTCTTATGGAGTAGACTTTAGGCATTTTAATTATTTTTTTGTAGCACCATGGTTTAAGTTATTTGAGTTGTTGTAACTACTTAACTCATAAGCCCTGCATCTTACCAATTAGGATGTGAATCCTTCAGTTTGTGTAAGATTGTGAATTATGCTCTGACTAGGAGTTTGGTAGAAGTTCTAGTTTGGTAGAATATTAGATTATGAAAGTTTTAGGTTAGGAGTTTGGGGTTGGTTTGGTGCCCCTCTTTCCCTTTACACACCTAGGTCATGTAGCAGGTATGATTTAGATTTGCAGTAAAGTATTATAGTTCTATCAGCTTTCCATGGTATGATGTTACCTGAAGAAGATGCTGATTACAATATATGCCATGATTTGTAGGCTCCTTTGGTGATGGGGATTTTATAAATTTTTGTTACACATTTTTTTGGTATGACCTTCCGACCTCTTTACCGTAGGAAACCATCATTTGGATTCATAATTCATTTGTTTGATTTATAGTTCATGCTTGTGACCTTTTTGTAGTTAAATTCCTGGTCTGTTGATTATCATTGAGCCATGTGCGGCACTAACTTTTGGAAACCTTTGGACATCATTGATCCAGTCTTTCTTCATTCATATCATCATTAGATCCTCAATCCCAAATGTCCAAACCTGCTTTCATGCATTAAATGTTATCGTAGTTATTCCATATAATCTGGTAATTCACTTTGCTGAATAAGTAGGCTAAGCAGCACCTGAAGGAATGTGTAAAAATGTTTAAAGATACTCTTCCTAAATATAAATGCAGAAACATGTATGATTGTTAGCTGTTGCTGTTCAATTGGCATGTCAGAACTGGATTTGTGCTGCCGCGTTTGGTGAATCTGCAGACCCTGCTGAAGCAGTTTGTTTTCAATCACACTCATTATCCTCTTTGTAATAAGCTGTCAACTGATGCAAACTGGGGCTCACCCCAGTGGTAACACCCCTCTGCTTAGCAAATAGCGGTTTTTAGTAAATAGTTCTGGGTTTGATTCTTGGGTGGTGCATCCCAAAAATCTGGATACGGGTAATTATAGTGTGGATAGGCGTTCCTCCCTTTATCCTGAAACAGAGTAATCAGGCAACTGGTAACATTTCATATTTCATGCACGTCTGTTTACTTTTGTAATCAGAATAGCTTCTTCTGAGCTTTTATATTTCATGTTTGATTGGTTGATATACTGTGTTTGTAGTAACTACATTTAGCAGAAGTTGTGAACCAAATGGTGTGCAGTTTTTTTTTCTATTTCTAGCTATTTACGTATCTTTCATACTCTTGGATATCTTCATCGTATTTCTGATTTTAATCTGTACTTGGCTAATGATATGTTTCTACAGGCGGAGAAAAGAGATGTGGTTGGTTTGCAAGAGCAGGTAGAACTTCTATATTGTATGTTGGCTGGATCAGACTAATTGGTTGAATGTTAAATTTACTTGAGTTTTGGTCATTTGATCTTCAGGTTTTTGTCAGAAAGTTATTGAGCTGCATGATAAGTATTTGGCATATGTGAATGACTGCTTCCAGAACCACTCCCTTTTCATAAGGTTGAAATGGAAAAATTGTTGTTTGAGCTCCATTTCCGTGTTCCTTATCTGATATTTTCTACTCTTGGCAGGCATTAAAGAAGCCTTTGAGGTTTTCTGTAACAAGGGTGTTGCGGGAAGCTCAAGTGCTGAACTTCTGGCAACTTTTTGTGACAATATTCTTAAAAAGGGTGGAAGTGAGAAACTGAGTGATGAAGCTATAGAGGAGACACTTGAGAAGGTAACTTCTTCCGTTTTCATCAGAATACTCTTCCTATTCTTAATAGCTAAGGCCTATTGGTTTTTGAGACTGCATCTTATTGTTAATGAATTGATAAATTTTTCTCAGGTTGTGAAGTTACTTGCATATATTAGTGACAAAGACCTTTTTGCTGAATTTTATAGGTAGAAGACTCTTGCCTAGCCCTTTACCTTATGTTTTCAAACTAGTCACAGGAAAAAAAATACTGATACGTCTAATTGTGCTCTTTCTTCTATGGTGCTTCATCTTTCTAATACTTCTGTTATAAAATGTTCACAGGAAAAAACTTGCTCGAAGGCTGCTATTTGACAAAAGTGCTAATGATGATCATGAGAGGAGTATCTTAACAAAGCTGAAGCAGCAATGTGGTGGGCAGTTCACATCAAAAATGGAGGGAATGGTTAGTTGATTTAATTATCTTGCATTAGTACCTTGTGACTATAGATGTGCTTTCTGAAGTGTGTTCTTCCTTTTTTTTTTTTTTTTTAATTTTAATAAAGGTTACTGATTTAACACTTGCAAGAGAAACCAATCAGGCTTTGAGGAGTATCTTAACGGTAATCCTCAGGCAAATCCTGGAATTGACTTAACAGTTACCGTTTTAACTACTGGATTCTGGCCAAGTTACAAATCCTTTGATCTCAATCTTCCTGCTGAGATGGTAAGAAATGTGATTTTTTTTCATTGTTTTTGTTTTCCGTCCTAAACATCGTGATTAAGTGGGCAATGCTTTCATTGGATTTTTGTTCTTGCCCTATTGAGATAAGGCTTTTTAGCAATGATTTATTGCTGTGATGGATGCTATATAGGTTAAATGTGTAGAGGTTTTCAAAGAATTTTATCAGACAAAACCAAACATCGGAAGCTTACATGGATATATTCGTTGGGTACCTGCAATATTGTTGGAAAGTTTGAACCTAAAACCATGGAGCTGATTGTGACCACTTATCAGGTATCCTTTAAAACCTTTGTGCTTCATATAAATAAAAATATAACTGATGTTCATACTATGTTCTTACATAGTTACATTGCCTTTCCGGTTTACAGGCCTCAGCATTGCTGCTTTTTAATGCTTCTGATAGACTGAGTTATTCTGAGATCATGTCACAATTGAACTTGACGGATGATGATGTAATCAGATTGCTTCATTCACTTTCCTGTGCAAAATACAAAATTCTTAACAAAGAGCCAAATACAAAAACTATTTCTTCAACTGACCATTTCGAGTTTAATTGCAAGTTCACTGATAAAATGAGAAGGATCAAGGTGAAGTCAATATTGTTTTGTTGCATTTTGTTCTTTCATTTGCCTTACTCTGTTGCGTGAGATGAGATGGTTTGTATTATCTGCAGATACCTCTCCCACCAGTGGATGAGAAGAAGAAGGTAATTGAAGATGTTGACAAAGACAGAAGATATGCAATTGATGCCTCAATAGTTCGCATAATGAAGAGTCGCAAAGTATTGGGTCATCAGCAGTTAGTTTTGGAATGTGTTGAGCAGCTTAATCGTATGTTTAAGGTATTGATTTTTATTTTATTTATTTTTGCTGACATTTTTAGAAAACTCTCAGGGAGGCAGTATATTCATTATTACTGGAGAATTTCCTTTCACAATTCGGAATGCATTCTCATGATTATGATCCTTTGTTTGAATGATACGTTCTGTATTGACTTCTGGAATCACCAATTAAATTAAATGCTTAAAACATGAAGAAGAACTTCATGACAACTGTTTAAAGGTGAAACCTGATTTCACCAAAAAAGGTGAAACCTGATTCCTCTGGTTATCAGATAACCATATGTTGAGTTGACAGATTGCAGGGAGTTCCCCATTATGATGGTTCTTAGTCTTGCAATCTTTAATCTTTGAATTGTTCTATGTGCAGCCTGACTTCAAGGCAATAAAGAAAAGAATAGAAGATCTGATCACTAGAGACTATCTGGAGAGAGACAAGGACAACCCCAACTTGTTCAGATACTTAGCCTGAGTGAATTTCTGCTGTTGATAGAAGGAAGTCTTCTCGTCTGCCTTTTTGTCAGGGTAGCTGCCAACATTAATGCAAAAGCATGTCATTATTCTGTTGGAAACTCAAATTATAAAATGCTGCCAAAGGGTTTTTTGCTGCAAGGTTGGGTATAATTCTTAGCTCTGTGAGCCTTCGTACTTGTACATTTACCTTGAAGCCAGATTACTGCCTAGGATCTTACAGTGGCAAGTGAAGCTTCCAGCAATCTGAAATATTCAAATGCAGTTTTCGTGCTGCTGCATCTTGATATATTGTAGGCGTGTTTCTTCTCAAATCTTCTTCTATATTCTAGTTTGTTCTTATAATATATTGCATCCTATTTTGGTATTTTATTTGTTTCCTGTGCCTGTCTCAAGTGACTATTGACAAGGTATATAAGACTGCTTACATGGGTTTTTTACTGTTATTTTACTCAAAATTGCATTGTTTTGGTACTGCAATGCTTTAATTAATCACTATTATGTTTGAACTCTTTGCTTTGTTTACCAGTGGAGATAAAAAAAAAATCACTGTCCTTTTAGATTGGTTTGACGAACTCTGCATCATATTTATGCATGCTTGCAATGCGAATTATATCTAGCTAGACGGAACTTAGTATCGTAGTTGATGCCATTTAACTGTGTGATTATGCCTATATTTAAATTTCATCTTGCAAGCGTGGAGGCTCACATACTGCTGAATCTAAGTTTGTAGAACACCTATCAAAATAATCTTATAATAGAACTGCCTGGAGAACTGAGATCTAATTAGATTCTAGATTTATTCAAAACATCTTTTCTCAAGTTTTTGGTACGTTACTTAATAGCTTAAGTTGCCTACTGATCAAGTAGATATGTAGAATGTAATCAAATGAATCTTATAAACGAACTGCCTAGGAAAACTGAAACTTAATAAGATCTTAAATTTTATTAGAACCTCTGATTTAACTGGGTATCTATAGCAATGGGCGCCAGTTCCAAAGAATAATTGTAGCGCTAAGATGATTTATATTTTTAGAGAAGATCTTTTTTTTGTCTGCTCCGGTCTTTAGTTCTTGCCAGTCTATGAAAGTATGAATTGACATTTAGGTTAGGTGGCAATGATTGACCTTATGGCTGTCTTTGGATTCAAGAGTCGTGATCAGGTTTCACGGTTATTGTCCTAACCTTTGTGCAGGTCCTTTTTTTTGGTTTCTTGTTTTGTTTCTTGTGCCTTCTCTTTTTATTGCTGTCCTCGTGGATTTTTTCCATCAATGCTGAAGTGTTAATTATGTGAGTCGGATGGTTTACAATATTTTATGGTAGTTGGCTTTGGATATACTCCACTACAATGTGGAAGTTTCTTGCATGTGTCACCACTTAGAGATTTGATGCTAGTTGTTGTTGGGGAAGCTGCTTGTCTTATACTGTACGAGTGATTTGTCAAAAAGTGTTTTGAATAGAGATGTTGCTTAGTATAATTTTCCATGAATTGTTCAAGTTATGCAGGAAGTCATTTTAAAATGTAGACCTCCGTTTTCTTCACATTGAACCCTGCACTTGGTTCTACCATCCAACGAGGAATGATGGTAAAGAGTGAGCAGCTCATAACCTTGCTAGTAGTGCCTCAAGTTAAATGCTATTCTTTCTTCCCTTTTCAGACCATGACACTATGGATGCCAGATTCTCAGCCCTGCAACCCATAATGAAAACCTGCATGATATGTGGGCTGAGTTTCTGGGCCAATGATTTGGCTCATCTTCTGTTGCTTCGAAGATTGATGGTGTTTTGTTGTTAGTTGTTGGACCCTGTGATTGCTTGCATCTTTCAGTTCAGGTATCTTAGTGGAAAGCTACAGGAAAAGTGGCTGTTTGGACGTGATTGTACACACACGGCTATTACTTACCTGTCCAGTGGATTCAAAACCCTTGCACGAGCATCAATTGCGTCTTCACAGTTATTTACTGGGAATATATATTATAACATTTTATATAGTAGAATTAGATACTAGTTCCTAATGTACATGAACACTTGATAACATACCCCTGTTACAAATCTGAATACATGCTACACTGGCCTTAATGCAAATTACAGATGATATATGAGGCTCTGTTCAGCTATGCTGCATTTGTATGGAGAATTTATTTTCCCTTTCTTTTTCGGGGTTTCAAATGTGAGCGAGTTTTTTGTTATTAGAACCTTGTCCGAATCTTGGCCTTGCAGCTTGTTGGTGACCCAGCGGTGACCGTACTTACCATGGTTGTATCTCCTATACATGCAAAGTTGGTTAGGGGTAGGATTGATAAAATATAATTCGATCCATCAATCCAATTCGTATTCAATTCATTATAAACAAGTTTGGATTTAGGTTAAACGGATATAGATTATAAATAGATCGATTCATTTAATTTATTTAATAATTAAGTCGGATTTGAATTTTAGATATTTGATTCATTTAATATTCAGTTTAATATTCAGATCTATTTAATAATTAAGTCAGATAATTTATTTAATTTATTTTTAATTCATTTAATTCAATCTGTTTAATCTGTTTAATTCATTTAAGGTCTGTTTAATCTGTTTCTGATTCATTTAATTTGATCTATTTAATCTGTTCAATGTAATTTGATCTATTTAATAAATAGATTAAACGGATCAGATCAGATTATCTGTTTAATAAATATATCAGATTTAGTTTTGAATTTTTGATTTATAGGTTTGGATTGACGATTTTTTGATCTGATTTATTTATGATCTGATCTGATTGTCATCTCTAATTATGAGTCAGTAGATCTGGATTAGGCCTCAGCTCTATTATCTCTAATTATGAGTCAGTAGTTCTGGAATAGGCCTCGGCTCTACATCATAGCTAGGAGCATAAAATGTGACAACAGATAGTCTGGCCCTCTCCTTGTTTGTCACTGCTCTATGTTCCACTCTCCTGTATTTCCCATTTGTTAGAATCTGCATGTTCATTGAACCAGTACGGTCATATACAGCCTAAAAAGAATTCAACTAGTGGTAATGTTTGTTGCTGCCTGGACTTCACTGTTATATCCAATGTTGATGACGAGAGCGTTGGGAATAGGATGGATGGGCAGCCAAGCATTGTCCGATTTGAAGGCCTACCGTCCTTGCGTCTCGCTGCAGGACGGTAAGGGCACTTCCATCGGAGTGGGGCTCAAGCTGAGCAAAAGGTCTGCCTCCAGCGTGGGGGTGGTAGTTCATCCTCATGGCCTGCACTGCCTCTCCAAATATGTCATTGAAAGTATCCAGAGCCCAGCCAAGGCTCTTGGCTATCAATATCAGCAGTCTTTGGCATAATTTTGTTTGAGAAATTTTTTTTGCACCATCTGTGGTATAGAAAATTTAATGTGGAGCACATCATTTTATTTATTGGATTACATAGCCACCGCTTTTCAATGCATATTAATGTCTGTAGTTCTATTTTTCATTTAAAATTTGAATAACGAAAGTGTCTTTAAAAATTGTGATATCCTTTCTTAAAAATTGTGATATCTCTTCACAAAAATTATGACATTCCTTCCTTCCGAAAAAATTATGATATCTTTTTACAGAATTATAACACTCCATAAAAATTATGACATTTTTCCTTCACAGAATTATGGCATTCCTTCATAAAATTATGACACTCCTTCACAAAAATTATGACATTCTATGAAAAAATTTATGACATCTTGTGTAGAAAGTCATAATTTTAACGCATAATGCTATAATATCAGTATAGGGTGTCATAATTTTTCGGAAGAGAAGAGGTGTTATAATTTTGTGAAGCGGCGTCATAATTTTAAGAATAGGTGTCATAATTTTAAGAAGGGTATTTTATCATTCAAAATTTCAAATGAAAAATAAAACTGCGGACATTAAATGCGCGTTAGAAAACGGTGGCTACGTGGTCCAATAAGACGAAATGATGCGCTCCATATCAGATTTTTTACACCATGGGCAGTGCATAAAAATTTCTAAATTTCTTTAATGCTACCAAGCTGAACTAGTGAAAAATGATAGCCATCTTGTGTTGTAGATAAGTTCAAAGTACCTAAAGGTGTAGATGGGTCGAGTCGAACTGGATCATAAGTAGAAGTGTAATGAAGCTGAGTCGAGTCGAGTAGCTGAAAGCTTCAGTGATTCGACTTAAAATACTCAATCTTAAAACTCGATTTGAAATCGACGAAGCTTTAATATCTCAAATTCGAGCTTGAATCGATGAAAAATAGACAAAATTTGAGATCGACTTGAATATCAATTGAGCTATAGTCGAGCTTGAGTTTGGACTCGAAATCTAGCTTCAGCCTACTGTACACACACACATACATACATACATATATACACACACACACATATACATACGTACATACATACATATATACACACACATGTACGCACACAGACACACACACATACATTCATATATATAGATACATACACTCATATATACATACATACACACACACATATACATACATACATACATACACGCACGCACGCACACAGACACACACACATACATTCATATATATATATATACATACATACATACATACATTCACACACACACACACACACATATATATATATACATATACATATACATATATA
>KE504907.1:538263-560173 GCA_000441515.1 Elaeis oleifera
TGCCCGGTATGGGACTAAAGAGCGAGGCCCGCCTCGAGGCCTGCCCACAACAGTATGTATGTATGTATGTATGTATGTGTACATATATATATGTATGAATGTATGTATGTATGTTCCTTCTTCCTTTGGTATCCCATGCATCGTCTCGCAACTTCTTTTCTCATATCTTTTGCTTGCCTTCTCTCTTCCAGGCGTGTTTGGCTTCGGCTTCGGCTTCGGCTTCCTTTCACATGGATTTCAGATGTGCCGTCTCAATGACCAAGTTATGCTCTTGACCAAGTGTTATTTTGGGAGATCCAATGAGTCCGTAGGTCGAGAAGCGAGATCCAATGAGTCCGTAGGTTGAGAAGCGAGATCCAATCATTTATTGGCGGGTTAAAACTTCATGCCATTTATTCAATTGAATGGGAGAGAGAAGTGCAGCAGAAGGGAGACACGTGAACCTTCTTTTGCTTTGCTGTACCAAATCAAACCATCCCTGGTGGCATGTTAGAACCAGAGAAAGAGGGACGAAAAGTTTGAAAATAAAGATGACTTCAAGGCGTCAAGTACTGTCATTTTTCTTAAGATTATTCGTCCCACCAATCACGTATGAAAAGGGAATATACAATAAGCGTTTAGAAAACAACAAAGCCCAATGTTTGATCATGTTTCATTAATAGTTTCTTTCCAAAAAAAACAGCATCTTGGGATTTCATTGCCTTTTCATAAACTACATATCTGCTTCTATATTAAACAATATGGTATATACTTACCAAATGATTCTCTAGTTCCTTCCACTAGGAACATAAAAAGATCTGATCGAAAGGTTTTTACTTTTCTAATTCTTTTACTTCTTATAGGTTCAAAGTTTTCTTCTTTATCATGTCCTTCTGGAAGATGAATATATTCTTTAGGTCTAAAAATTAATTAAATCTATTTTATTAAATATGGCATCTTTTGACTCAATCATAGTATTGACTGCTAATGAGTTATTAGGTTCTATTATTACCATAAACCTATATATTTTACTATATTATGCGTATCCTAAAAATATGCATTCAATTCCTCTTTCACCTAACTTTCTCTTTTTGAATTAAGGAACCCTTACAATAGTCCTACATCTCTAAACTCTTAAATAGTTTAAGTTAAGGTTCCTTTCTTCCAGAGTTCATATGGGGTTGTATTGCTCATTTTATTAAGAACTCTATTTAATATATGACAAGCTGTAAATAAAGCTTCATCCTAAAAATCTAGTTTTAAACCAGAATTAAAAAGCATTGCATTAACCATTTCAGTAAGCATCATATTTTTTCATTATGCATACCATTCTATGGTGGTGTATAAGGAGCAGAAATTTCATGAATAATTTCAATGGATTTAAAATAACTAGGATCATAGTATTCACCTCCTCTATCAGTTCTAAAATTTTTAATGAAAGTTTCACCATTCAATTCTACTTCAAATTTATAAGTTTTAAATTTTTCTAATACTTCATTTTTAGAATATAATAAATAACTATAACAATATCTAGAATAATCATCCATAAAAGTTATAAAATATTTCTTTCATCCTATAGTTGGTGGATTTTGTAAATCACACACATCACTATATACTAATTTAAGTAATTATGTACATCTTTCTATTTTAGGAAAAGGATTTCTAGTAATCTTAGTAAACATGAATGTTTTATATTTATCACTATTTTCATCGAAATATGAAATTAAATCAAATTTAACCATATCATCTATTCCGCCATTTTGGTGCAATAGTGTTACACCATATAGGCTCACTTCTCGTCCTAGGAAGTATAATTTGCCAATTATTGTTATTTGGAAGCATAGCACGGAATAAGGACCTTACTCTGCCCTTATTCCGTAAGTTATACCCCAACCAAACACTGCCCTAGTTTCTATTACAAACAAACATTATTGGTGGACCAATGCCAACAATGAACAGCTAACTAATAGTTTTAGTTATTCATATGATATATCGAGCACGATCGAGCTAGAACAAGCAAGCAACTCTAAGCTCGCCTAGAATTATTTAGCATCCAGTCAGTCAGCTCAATCAGTTTAGTGATTGATTTGGGTCTTCATTGAGCTTCATAGAGCCGAAAACAAGCTGCTCATGAACATCTTGCTCATTTCACAGCCAACGCATGGTTGTTCGACCTACGGCCTGCAGACCGGCGTCTAATTTGAAAGGAAGAGGACAAAGTACAAGACACAGCCATCTTATGTATACTACTAGATGCTATAAGCTCCTGAAAATTCTCATTACTCTGCTTGAAAAGAATCCATGGGCAACCTCTCACTCCCATAAGAGCACCTCCAATAGGTATGTCACAAGATGATCAACAGCATAACGAGACTATAAACTAACAGGCACGACTCCATTACAATAACCGTAAGAACAAATTATCTCTACATCTATATCTGGAAGTATTAATAAATCTACAAAACTATACTACTACGTTGCACAACCAATACCAATATGCACTGAACAGAGACAAACATGAAATAGAGGAAGCGCTATAAATGGATGATTCGTGGTACCATGTTAATAGCAGCAATTTTATTATGAAATGAATGCACGCACTTGCTATTTGAACACGCAGTAATATTCGAGTGCAACTCAAGATACAAATCCATCAAAACCACTGAAAGCATATAGCTTCCCATGTCTCAGACCTTGCCATCTTTCCCCAACCTAAAACCGGCAATTTTAAGCAATCAGCATGCGTCCACCGCAACGCAAGCACATTTAAGTGTATATATTCTAACACAAGTGCCCAAACAGTTGTATGTTGCTGGGTTCTTACGAAAACGAAGGTTTCCATATAAAGAATAACCAAGTGCGGCTGTGTATAACCCATGAAAACATTCCAATTTCCAAACCTACAGTTTGATTAAATTATGATTTATATTTGCATACAAGCAACGTTAGTTTAAATTTGGATTTGTTATGATTTATAAATTCATGTAATGCTGATAGTAACTTGAAAGCATTCTAATTTGAATCCGCCCAACATCCAAATGACCGCAAAATCAGTTTGGTTACAAACCTTGAGAACAAAATTTTACAGATCTGACAAACTTACAAATCGTGAATTGAACCAACCGTTTATCTTATCACCGAAATGATCTCCATTTTATAACATTAAATGCATAGGTAAGAAACCATCAAATTATTGGTTTTTAACGTTCTGAAATAATAAACCATAATGTGTTGTACAAAATCTGGGTCAAAATGGCACATTCTTACGAAATCTGGGTCGAAATGGCACGCGCATTCTTAATGGTAAAAAATTTGAGGCAAATCTTACACGAAATACGTATCCGGTCATTAAAATTGTCCTATTCATCCCTCAAGCAAAAAAAAAAAAAAATCAAAAACATTTAATTTACAACTTTAGGCATCTTGAGCATTGAAAATCTGGCAAGCACTATGAATTCTAATAAAGATGAGCCACATTACCAAGATTTATAAATGACCAAAAAATGATTTACGGACTGCATGCAAGGCTGAGAAAAGTTCTAAAATTTGTATTTAATACCTAAAAGAATTTTATTTAAAAAAGCAGAGTCGCAATTTCCTACATTAATGTTGTTCATCACATAAATAACACTAGGATGGCATCCTCGCCCTGCTACCACGGGGAAAACGAAGTAAAAGGAAGAAGGATAGAAAGCATGTAGAACACTGGCACCTAATAAGGTCCCAATCATCGTTGGAGAAAGCCATGAAAAGTTGCTATTCCAGGGATCCAAAGTTAAAATAAGAAACGTTAATGTGACAACTGATTATTTCCTTAAAAAAAATGCAACAATTGATTGTCCGAGTACTAATATGACAGACATCAAGCATAAAGCCGATTCAGAAGTGAGTCACATTTATGCTTTACTCAACAAAATATCCATCACTTACAACTTATTCATTCACTCAAATCTGCAAAATTATTAGTATACATAATGATGTCGTTAAACTATTCATAAATCTCCAATGATTGGAGATGAAATAATCCGCTGTCCAACAGCAAATTGTACAAGCAGTTCCATACAAGGTCACACACTTCCACTTGTGCGAACATTCTTCAAGCATTTTAGTCAACATATTTCAAAACTATCAGTGAATCAAAAGAACAAACTATTGACATGGGGAGATAAGGCTTTCTAGCAAAATTTAGAAAGAGGAGAATATAAGGGTTCTTTCTCCAAAATAAGAATAAGATCTGACCAAGGAAGATTCTGGTAGAAAGTTATTGTTGGTCTGAGAATGTACACAGGTACCCCTTGAACAAGCATTTTGTTTTCTTTGATTCTTTTCAAGTATTTTTTTCCTCTTCTATCAGGTGTTCTCCCTGGTTTTTCCATCACCATATCGTCCTTATAAAAAACTTTCTCGTCTCTTCCTGTCTCTCCAATATGAATGCATATTACTGCTTGTGAAATCTTTAACATGTTGTTCAGTGTAACCAGGTAGAACGAAGTTTGTTGAAGCTTTGTCTGAAGCCTGACAGCAACTAGAACCCAACAAAATATTCCTACTCCCCACCTTATGTTAGCATAACGATTTAATATTTAACAAATTTCCTGCCACATAAAATAGACGTGCATCAGTTAATAGGGTGTACGATAAACTTAGAAGATGAAAACACAGGAAGGGAAGAAAAAATCATACTATTCCACTTTCCATACCTATTTTTGAGGGAGGTCAGAAACAGAAGCTTCATGTCAGAAACATACAAACTAAATGTCTTTATACACGCCAATTGCTTGGTAGCAGTCTGCCCCATCCAACATCACATATGTTCTGATACTGGATATAAACAAAGTTAATAGAATAACCTACAAAGAGACAATAAATGGGTTAAAATGCAAACTGATTAGCATCACTCATAGCAGTTGGCTCCCAAATCAAAAACAGTTTCTTCAACATTGTTATAGCTTAAGACAGGAAAAGAATGATATCGCAAAAACATTACATACCATGACATGCAACGTAAGTTTGTATTCAGCTTCATGGCACTTTAAACAAGGTGATATTGGGCACTTCATACCAAATTGAGCTTGATGGAAAATGATTCATGCTTGCACCACTTCCCACCATCCTTCTGCTGTCAAATAGATTTTGAATCCACGAACAAAGCAAGTGAAACAACCCACGTCTATAGCATGATTTCCATCTCATTGCTAAGGGAGAGTAACAAGAAATGCATTACACCTGCCACCTCTCTATAAATGATTGGGCAAGGGGCAAAAATTTAAGCCATTTTCCATGCCTAAAATACCAAAGGCTGCAAAGAATACTTTGCAAAGACTGCAAGCTGATCTTTCTGTACACATGTTACAGGACGCAAGACTGAGAAACCCAATCCCTTTTGAAAGAAAGAGCATGCTATTGTAGAAACTCAGATGAAAACTAGTCCAGCATTTTCACCGCATTGAAACCAGCATAGCAGAGGATAAAGCAGAGGAACATGATCTACTGTTTCTATTCACATGGACAATGTCTCCTCTGTCTTCGAACACCTAGCGACCAATAGACTCCATTGAAACCGTACAAGTTGCAGTAGTCCTTCTACATTGTGAAAGTTGAAATCGAGAGCATTTCTCACATTAGACACGCCATCAGCCCTCTCCTTTTCCAGGCTGACACTGGCAGCTGCAATAGCAATCTGTGATTTCCTAGTCGCTTCAAACGCACAATTTAGATCATTTGTCTGCAGTCAAATTTATTTAGACCTTTAGATGGGATGCTAAAGCCATCAACAACTAAGAAATATATTATACACATCTTATATCGGAGAAAACAGCCAAACACATGTCCATATCATATGCATAAAATACTAACAAAAGTCTGACCACATCATATCCACTTTCAGTTAAGCCAATTTAGGCAGTATTCTTCCTGTTGATTTCATGAAATCCTAACATTAGATTTTCTTCATGAATGCACAAAAGACGCCATGCATATACATAGACATACCCTATGAAGCATGGAAATGGATGCAGACAAGGATATGGATACAGTAAGATACAGATATCAGCAATTTGGCAAGTCCCAAAAAAAAAAAGGGATACAGTACAGCTGAGATATGGCAGCAAATATATATACAACTACATATATGTAAAAAAAATCATTTATAAAGCATAATAAGTTATCATGGTAGCATAACCCATGCTTGATACAATACCATCAAAATCCACAAATTCAATCATTTAGTCATCACAAATATCCATAGAATGCAATCCATAACATAAGCCTTGCAAGTTCTAAAGTTGACCATCCATCATTAAAAAATAAGAATTCGCCCAAAAAAAAAGAAAGGAAGGAAAAAAGAAATAAAGAAAGCACAAATAAAAGCAAGCACTCTCCCTCTTCCCTGAAGGTATCGATATCTAATACATGTCAGATAAGGAAACAGCATGCAATTCAAAGTATCATGCATCCTAACATACATCAAAACCATTAGTTCTCATCCACCTTACTCCAACAAGTCAGACCATCAAATATGAATCAACACATTGTGCAAAGATACTTGTACTCACAGCAAAACATACAGCTAATTTCTAGAAAATAAATAGCTCTAAGTTAATAAGTTCACGTTATCAGATGGCTGTGGTTGATTGTGTGTGCACTGTTGTTGCTGCTGTTGTTTTTTTCTTTCTTTTGACTGTGTTTTTCTTTTCAGGTGGGAAGGGGTGAGAGGGCTAATATGATATATTAATATATGCCAAATAACAGTTATTTATCCAAAGGAGATATGGCTATATCCCATCCATCAGACCTTAAAAGTAGCAACACTTACATAGCTGAGCAACCGCATGACATGAGGATGACTGCGAGCAGCTATACCATGGGGGCCAGCAATGAGAGGAGAATTGACACCCCTGGCTGATGCAGCCTTACCTAATGTAGCCTGATTGTTTAGATTATCAACATCTGAAGAAGAAGAGGATGGCGACTCCCCTATGACCAAAAATGGACAATTGTCAACATCCTGGCATGACTCTTCATTAACATAGTATATAACACAAATAACAAGCATAAATGGAAGTAACGTTCAGCAATGATTAAATGGCAATATAGCAAAAGAAGGAAACACTGAAACGCGGTCATAAAGGACCACCAATACTATGTATAAGAGGGAGGGAAAAATGCAGATTCATACGAGCAACAGTGTGATAGTATGCATGAATATTTTTGATTATGGTCTGCTGTATTGCTCAGTACTGACAAGTATAGGGCATATTTTACCACACCGGCCTCGCACCGCTAAACTGTCTCATACCATACCAACAATCGGTACGCTATCTCGTACTGTACCGAAACTATAATAGAATAATAACCGCACAGGGTCTAGTACCAAGATGAAAAACCTTGCTTTTGATGGTCTAATGCTTTTTAGAAAAGAGGATTGTAACAATCAATCAAAAAAATTCAGAAGAATATCCTCTTCTTAAAAACTGAATCTTTGGCAAATTGATGGAATTTTTTATCCATTATGTTGAAAGGAACTATACATTGGCTAGGACTAAGCCTTGCCATATTCATTATGTATTACATGAAATCAGTAAGAACCAACAGCCCGTAGCCCCTCTTGAAGCAAGTTTCTGCACCCACTTACACTGAAATCAGACTTCACCTGCATTTAAATTACGTTAGGATGACCTGATTCACAAATGCCTGGACACTAGTATCTTCATTAACAAATAACTACTTAAAAAATACAAAATAAACATAATCCACAGGCCTATAATACCATGAAAACATTCTGGCATTCCCCAGGAAGGGCCAACAGATTATGATTCTAATCATAAAAGATGCCGGCAGTTTGATCATTCCTCAAGGCTAACAAAAATTCTAAGTATGGGCATCTGTTAACAGAACTCCACAAATGAGCTCACTCCCAGTAGATCAAATAAAGACAACTTACATTTTCCACTTTTAGTTCAAGCAGATGAGATCCTTGAACCAGTCTGCTCATTCACTATAGTTTTTAAACACAACTCTTATAAAGCTCCAGTAAATGGTTTGTCAAAAATATTAACTCGAATTATCAGTACTTTGGAATTATCAGTACTTAAGTCTATAGTTTAAGCAACAACTACTATTAACTCTATGTATTTGTGAAGTTAAACTTAGAACCAGTACATATTTAAGCCTTTGAACAAAAATTCCAACCTGGCTGAAGAATCTGACTTTGCAACTCATGTTGATCTTTGCTCGCACTGGGATATTTGTAGTATGCAGACTTCAAATAGGCCACTGCTACACACTTGTATGCTAAAGCAGCAGCTGCCATTTCTTTGCATCTCTCATATTCATGGGCACAAAATCTGTGAAAAACAACTAAGCATCAGCCAAACAAAATGACATATTGAAGTACACTTTTCAGTTTCTTTATTCACATGAAGTTTAAATTTCAACAGAACGGTATACAGATTATGATCATCCAGTTCTTGAACTTTAATAGTATGGTCCAATTTCAACTTCAAGAGAGACATGCAGTTGAATATCATAAAGCCACAGGTCCTTTATGATTTCCTAAGTTAAATTCCTCACAAATATTTCAAAACCTGGCTGGGTTGACTATGTCAGCCACCCAACCATCACCCACAGGACAAAATGGGTTAGTTTACTAGAAAACCTACATATTAGAACTCCATATGAACTGCTTTTTGATTCACCAACCCAAGCAGTCCAACCATGCAAACCACCCAGGCCAGATGGCTGATCCGCACACAGGTCCGGTGACAGAATCATGGAGACAAGCTATCTAGAAAAGAAGGAAATGACTTGTTTTCTGATGCCCCTTTTCCCATTCCCAGTAATAGTGATTCTTCTCATCCCTAGAGCACATCCCCATACTCTAGGTTTCAGATGTCCCAGTTAAGGGTTCAACTGGCCAGTCATTCACCATGATCCCAATCATGACACTAAGAAGATAATTAGAGTTGCTTCTGAAATCAATGATAGAAGCTCCCAGACAATCATGGAAAATTTGAGGTGTCTCCACCAGAACTCGAACAGCTTTAGATGAGAATGGTGGTGGACAGGAACAAGTTTAGAGATCAGGGGTGACACTTGATCCCTATCCAATTAGTCCTCTTCCAACTGGCTCATCACACAGGGATCATCCCCAGTTCAAATTTCATTGGAAGAGATAAGGAAGTAGCTGGCTAGGGGATACCCCTTCTTTCTTCCTCAAGTGAACAGAGGGTTTGGCCTCTTCTGGATTGAGGCAAGTTGAGACGAGTGCCACACAAAGGGCTCTCTAGTTGAGACAGGAAGAGACAGAAAGAACTAGGCTTAAGAAGAGGATAACAATGGTCCAAATGTAGATTGCAATTGACCTGCAATGGAACCAATGACCCATGACCTGGCAACCAAGTGGTTCAGTCTAAAGCACCAGGTTTAAACCATGCACTAGGATATATGTTGTCATGCAACATTCTCAATATCAGAAAGATTATAGAAATATAGCATATTATTAAAACCAGTGTTCCCCTCCTGCCTAGCCCATGATCTGTCTCATACTCTGCATCTTCGTCAACTACAACTGGCTATGTTGTGGCTTCAATAACAAAATGACCAACTTCTCTTTGTATCAGCAGGAAGATTATGATGTTAGACATCACTAAACTAACTGTAAAACAAAAACTGGCTCTCATGAATCACATTTTCATTTGAAAAGTTATTGATCCTATGGCCAATCAAATTGAGAGAGAGAGAGAGAGGATGACGTCACAAACATATGAACCTATGGTGCTCATAGGATTTAATCTCTTTATTGGGAACATATACCTAACGGCTAGGCGTGTAATGATGGTTCTTCCGTAACAAGAGCCAAAGAAATGAGAAATTCAAGATCATGTCATGCTTCATGTTCTTGTAGACAAAAACCATATGTGCACAACCTACACTGAGATTTCTATATTAGGCACTTCAAGTCTACCAAAACTGTAATGTTCAAGCACTTCTCAACTATATCATTTTTTTAAAAAATCATTAATTGCTAGCAGTATTTATTAAGGGCTACATCCTATGCCATTTCAAGCTTTTTCCAAATTTTCTCATGACATCCGTCCGTGTTATCCCCATTCTTCCTTTCCAATATTTCCATGCAAATTCAGATATCTTATCTAAGCAAAGCTTCCACAGATCTTCATGGCATCCCCTTCTTTCCTCCTTTTTATATCTCCGTTACTTGGCCCAAGGTTTTCAAAATTGGTACCGGACACTATTCCGGTCGCCTGGTGGCACAAATCGGTACGGCCCCGTACCGGACTGGACCTACACGAACTGACAAAGGAAAAGACGAACCAAGGAGGAAAAGAGAGAAAGAGAAAAAGAGAAGAGGGGAGTGAAGCAGGTTGAGGCAATGGAGACACCGTCGGTGGCCACTGGAGGGCTACACGGGCCCTCGGAGGGCCACGGTAGCCACCACGGCTCCGCATCATCCGCAGGAGAAAAGAGAGAAGAGAGGGGGGGAGCGAAGAAAAAAACTGAGAGGGGTCTGGTGGAGAGGCCGTCGGAGGGCCTCCGACTGACCGTCGGGAGGCATAAATGCTACCTACGACTCCGCGGCCATGAACGGGATGATCGCCCTATTCACGGATTTTTTAAAAAAAACCCGACAATAGTGAAACTGGCAATGGATTTGCCAGCTTCACTGTTTCTCGACTTTTCTAAAAAAAATTGAAATAATGAAGCCGACTTCATTAGGTTTGCCGGCTTCACTGTTTCTCGATTTTTTTTAAAAAAAATTGAAATAGTGAAGCCGGCAATGGATTTGCCAGCTTCACTATTTATCATCATTTTTAAAAATACGACGTAAAAAACAGGAGCGACAGCCCCTAATCCACGATTGCAGCTCCATCCATGCATTTTTCGTCGTCTGGTGGCCACGACAGCCATCCAGCAGCGCCAAAGACCCCTCTCCGCCGTCATCCCCGCCGTCCGATAGCATCCCTCCCTCTTTCTCTCGGGGTTAAAGCTCCTATCGAGCAACACCGAGTACAAACGCCTCTGTGGCCCTCCGCCAGCCTCGGCGGACCAGTGTCGCCCTCCAACAGCGTCATCCAGCATTTCCCTCCCCTCTCTCTCCTCCTCTCTTTCTCCCTCGGTGCCAGCGAGTGCCGCTTTCCAAGTCGAAACCGTCCCAATTCCCCGTCGGTCCGATTCGGCACACCTAGAACCGTCCGATTCGGGACAATTCTGAAAACCATGACTTAACCCAAAAATGGTGCAACTCCTTTCCTCCAAATGTAATCACTCATCCTAACATTTCTAGACTTAGCAGAGTATCTCAAAAATTCTCATATTTGCAACAAGCATCTTGCATGCTTGAAGCCCTGGACTCCTTTTATTCCTGCTTGAAACCTACACAATATTCCTAGCCCAATTGTCATTATATTAAGAAGGCATTGGACTATCATATAGCAGCCCAGAAGCTACTCTCCGCATCCTTATATATTATGTATCTAAGAAAATAGAATTGACATTATATTTCCATTTCCATTGAAGTTGCATTTTTTATGTAATATATTTCTTTCACTTAATCTTTAGATCCTAAACTTCCAAGGCATTCCATAATGATTCAAAATTTTAGAAACAACCTATTCTCGTCAAATAAATATTTATTATGTTGTCAGCAGATAATATTTAACATGGGGTTAGTGCCAAACTTGGTGCAAGTCCAACATCCACAAATTCAATTGTCTCACCACATCTAAATCTAAGATTAACCCTATCCCTCCATTTAGGTGGCTCACTAGTTGTTTGGCTTCGGCAGACGTAACAAGCACAAACATTTGCACTTAGTGTCATACCTTCCCATATCACAAAAGGATTACTAAAGTCATTAAAAAAGAAATCACTAGTACTTAGTGTGGAAGTGGACATACCAGAAGCAAAGAGATTTCTATGTGAATATCCAAAGAAAAGCCATCCCCTCCTCTCCTTTTCAAGCAATGAAAGGTAATGCACATTTTCAAGGATACCCAAAATAAGAAGATGCAAATCCTAATCAAGACTCTTGAATATACCAATATATATTTTTCAAGGATACCCAAAATAAGAAGATGCAACTCCGAATCAAGACTCTAAAACATACCAATATATATATATGACCAATTTCTTGCTTCCAAACATTTGATACATCATGGATTAACATTTCAACATCAAAGAACGTCGAGAAAATAATCAAATGTCTCCCAACTTGTCCACACATCAACAAATATAGCAAACATGTGGCACTAGTAAGGCATGCCTTGTCAAACCCTGACTTTATTATGAAAATATTATTGTTCACCTTGACCAACTATTATAGCATAGCAAATGCTTCATGACACACTGGGTTGCAGAGGAATAGTAGAGCTTTGAAGGATCAAGATCAAGCAGCAGCTTTTGTCATAGATGGGTATCAATCACATATAATGAATGAATAATCATTAATGGAATCTAATGGTCTTGTCTTTCTTCATTTCATGTTAACAAATATCTAACAGTATTCTAGTGCAGCTTTCTAGTTGAAGCCAGAAAATCCTTGATGCAAAGAATTTTCCTTCTTAATGAGACTATAAATTTTATTAATTTTTTTCAAGAAAAGGATAGAAGAATGCATCAAAGTATCATACCATAAAATCCCATCTCGTCTAACTGATCATAACAGTGAACAATGTCTTCACGATTAAGTCATGACAATGACACATTCAAAATCAGAGCTTCTTCATACTTCATGCATGCATAAACTGATCCCCATGACAATTCCTGTCATTGCCCTCAAGCGCTAGTGTAGCAAAATTATTGATGTTTCTAAAAGTCCTTGCTAAATGAGCAATCACATTAATATTAAATTCATTTGGGATGTTGAAACATCATTTTGGGTTCAGTGCTGACTTTGAAATGATTGTGCACAAATATTTATACTTTTTTTCAAGGGTTCAAACTTCAAAAGATACAAGTCAAGGATATTAGTTCTTTGTGCATGAGACTTATAGATGCTCTATCAGGAGAAAAAATGAGGATCCAGCCATAGATGTTCCAAGTGCAACCAAAGAGTAGACTATGTAAATGCTACTCAAATATGTCAATTTGCCAGCAAAGAAAAGGAGCACTTTCTGCTAAAGGAGAGGAGACTGAAGAGACCAACATATGCAGAAAAAGGCATGGCGTGCTTAACAAAAAGTACAACACAAGGTTAAAACAGCTCACAGGAGGTGCAGCTAGCAAAATTACAGAGTTCACTACATGCTTATGGTTAGGGTCAAGAAAAACAGGCTGGCATGCCATACTCAATTTTCTATGGAGAAGCAATCTGATATGGGCTTTACAATAATGAAGTCACTTTGCTAATTGCCTGTTGACAAAATAATGTAATCTCAAAAGTGATTTATCATAATATTTTAGCTTACTCGCAGAGTTTTGCCGTTTCAAAATACATCTGCATTGAACGGGATGCATCCCCTTGTTTTGCACTATCAAAACTGAGAGGCTCCATAAGAGAGGCACAATGTAAAAACTTCAAGGCAGCCTGAAAGTATAGGCTTGTGCTTTCAAGTTCTAGTCCCTCACTCTGCAAAATGAAATATTTATTAGAAGATAATGAGATCATTGAACTTCAAAGATGAGCAAATTAAGTGAAATGATTATGCTAACCTTCAAACGATTAGCTGTATGCTTTAAATCTCTCGCTTCTTTCATGACAACATTTGCAGTAGAATGGGTATCCTTTCGAATTGGACTTGAAGTGTCAGGACCATTTGGGGTGGCTTGCCTCAAACTATTGTGGTGCACCCCATTCTGGATATCAGGCTGTCTAGACTGTTTGATTGCCTTTGATGCACCAGTATTTCCTGCATCCTTGGAGGGTAATTCTGACCTGCTTCCCTTGATAGGTGAAGAGTTTTGAGGGCCCTGACTGTGTGTTTCTTGTTTATCTCCACAAGACAAAATTGAATGTGCTTTCCCTGTTTTGGCCAGCAGTTCCCCCTGATCAATTAGATTAGAAATGATGCTATTTGATGGCTTTTCATTATTGTAAGAAGATGCCAGTTGTAGGTCATCCTCTATATTGGACTTGCTACATCTAGCTCCTAGAACTGCAACTCTTGAGTCAAGATCTTTGCGCTGATTATAAAGCACAGAAGGACCATGAATATCCAAATTTCTTGTATTCCATTATCTCTCTTACCAGCAGAACATCTTGTGGCAGAGCCTTTCTTCCCTGAGAAATCTTTCTCATCCTTCTCCGGGAAATTGTAATTTCCATCCCTCAAATCTTCAAGGTAGGTAGGATGCCGATGAGAATCAAGGTCAACCGTCTGTTGGCAGCCACTGCCACTCTTCATAGCATACGAATCCTTGTTTCCACTAGACAAACCAGAAACCTTAAGCTTACCATTTTCCAAGTCTGATTTAGAGCTCCTGTGTCTCTCATTGAACCGTGAAGAAGAGTTCTTACTGGACTTCTGTTGACCAGAACCATTTACCTGGTGGTGTTTATTCTGCTTTTCTAAATCTTGAATACCATCTTTATATGGATGTCCATGAGGATATTCACCGTGCTGATCCATAAAAGCCCTAGTAGCATTCACCACATTAATCTCTTCAAATTCGGTGGGTGAGAGACCATCATGGCTAACCCCTTTCAAATGCATCCCAACTGCAGCTTTGCCACCAGGCAACTTATTTGCTTCTCTATCCTGATGATAAAATGGCCCTCTCACGGGATTTTGAACTCCAGATTCCACTGCCCTATAATTTTCAATATGTCGTTGTTCAGTGGAACAAGCTGTCTCCTTCCTACATTTTCCAGAATGGTCGCTTCCACCATCAGCTTCACTATCTGAACATCTTTTGGGGCTCCCCAGGTCGGAGAAACCAATATTTAAAGCATCATCCTTTATCACTGAGTTTGTTTTGTTAAAAAGCTTTTCAGTATTTAAAACCCTTAATGGAGATGAAGAAACTGACTCTACAGGAGAGCCTTTTGTTCCTGAAAGTTGGCCTTACTTTGTGGAGCTTGAAACTTTTGAAGAACTCGAAGTAGCTGCTGTAGAAGCCTGTGCATAAGCGATGTCCCTCTTCAAGGGATCAACAAAATCCAACACCTGTCCAGATGTTGCATTCTCTTGACACAGCCCCAACTGATGTACTTTTCCAGCAGCATATCTGCCCTCCTCATCAAGTCCATCGGATAGATGCTCTCTGCCAGCAGGCAAGTCAATTCTTGTTGAGGAACCTTTTTTGTCCATCCTCCCTGTACTGGACTCCTTTCCCTCGGACTTTAAACCCTACCTTTCCTTAACATCTCAGTTTCACTTAATACTTCATTAACAGTAGCCTGGCCCTCCTGATTGTGCTGATCATCCTGCCACTCCTTCAGCTTTCTCTTCTTAGCAGTAAGGTCCAGTTTCTTGGATTTTTCCACATCTGATGCACTGAGTTGTTCTTTAATCTCCCCATTTGGAAGAAACTGAACTTCATCATTCAACCTCTTAGATGACGAAGATAAACTGCCTTTGGACTTACACCTCAAGTCCTTGGACAAAGAAACATCACCATGTTTCCGAAGATCATGAACCACCTCAGTTGAGAGACCATTAACCATGTATGTACCTGCTTTTCCAGCTATATCATGGTCAGGATGACAATCTTTTACAGGATAATGTGAACCTTCTTTCTTGATTTTCTTAAATGCTATAAATCATTTTGATCAACCTCTCTCTTGCTTTTGGTTTCGAATATTTCTCGCTTCTTTCAATAATATCACCTGCAGTAAAGTATGAGAAACAATAACTTACATTATAGAACAAAGTTTGCATATTACAAAGAAAAGAATTGGCACAATTAATGGTTGCCTGGCAGGTCAGTGCCCCTAGAAGATATAAAAGAAGAAGAGCTTAAATAATACAGGAAAGTACCTCCATTTGAATAGCAGCCCAGATTTTTGTGCTTCCCCTTTTGTTCTGTTTTTCTTCTCTGCAGTGAAGTCATTTGATTTGCTTGCATGGCTGAGGCCAGCTTTGTCAGATGAGTTTGTTTCGGAAACATACTGGTTAACATCATTCAGACTTCTACTGTTGTTCGAGGCCAGTTGCTTCCCTTTCACAGGATTTGAAACTTGAGTTGAACGATTTAGCACATTAGACACATCCTTGGGGCCAGTCTTTTCTTCCCAATAGCAGGCACGCTGTGCATATTATGTTCGAGTTTTTGATTGAGATGCGGAGCATGGTTTAAAGTAATGTTTGATGCAGCAACATTATGATGGCCCTCCAAACTAGCACCAGTCTCAGGGACAGGTATCAGATAGAGTGCATTTAGAGCTTTTGTTGTTTCCTCTTCACTGAATTTGCAACTATTCATTCCAGGCCTACATGAGAGTTTCAGATGGTAATCAGTCAGAGAACGGCATAAATCTAGAAGCAAGACATGCAAAACACACAATATGTTTGTTGCGATACTTCAGCAAAAGAACATGGAAAAAGTAACAACATATTAGAATACAATAGCAAATACTTATATAAATTTGTGCACAACAAAACTAGAAAAGGGTATACAGCAGAGAAGGCCAAACAGAATTAAGTTGAAAGTGCATTCAGACAAAAACTTACAGCCAACTGAGCAGGCTACATTGCCAGTTCTTAGGGAGGTGATCAGGATTGGTCCCATAGGGTAAGAGGCGCCATTGCTGGCATATATCACAACATACCCAATTTTCCTCTATAACAACAGGAGCATGGGTGGCAGCGGCTGCACCTGACGCTGGGGCATTGCCCATCAAAGACATAGCTGCAGACTTATTAACAGAAACATCAGAGACTGGAGGGTCATCAACCTTTTTAACACCTGACCTCCCCTTTGATGGTTCTATTGATATAAAGGGCTCCTTCTCGTGTTCATAGTTCTGAACCTTTAGCTTATCTTTGACATGAAAATCTGGCAAACCAGTTCCACCCTCAAGCTGTTCTTGATATACATCATGACCTGTGGCATCATCACGAAATTCCGTAAAGGAGCCTTTACTCAAATCCATACGGGATTTTGAAACTTTGGACTTCTTTTCAGAATGGTTAGGTTTTGTACGAGAGTTTTTCTTCTTTTCTCTTGATGATGCAGAAGATTGACTGCTTAGATTATCCTTTGATAACTCCACAAGTGGTGCTGCATCAGTTTGGCTTCCCTTCAGCTTTCTTTTGCCCTCAAATAACTGGTTCTTCCTTGGAATATCTTTTCTCCTTCTTGTTCACATGAAGTAACTTTCTGAGAAGAAATCTGTTTAATGTGATTTACTGGTCCAGCCATGTGCTCCTTCCTCCCTTAACTATATTAGGATTGGTATTAACTAGATTATAACTTTTCTCAACTTTGCTTCTGTCTTCCCTTTGCAAATCAAATGAAGTGCCCTTATGGCTACTTGTGTTTTGTTCTTCCAAGTCTTCCTCTGCCATAATTGTTTTTGAGTTAAGTTCCCTTTTGAATATGTTGTTTCATTTCCTAAATTGGCAACTCCATTATTTTCCATGCTTTCCGTTGACTCCATTTGTTTATCCCTAACTAAATCAGGTGAGGGTATTCTCTCCTTCACTGTTATCTTCTTTGGTTCCTTCAAGTGATCCAACATCCAAGCGACACCTTTCACCGAATCTCTAATTACTTGCCTTTCTGCTTGTCTATCAGCATCCTTCAAAGCAGATAACATTGGTATATTCAATGCATCAGAAACGAGCTCTTGTCCTGCTGGGGTTTCAATGTCAATTTCCCTATTCAAAATTGTGCGTATGTCATCTTTGTATCTTAAATTCTTTATTTCCGTGGACTTCCCTCTCTTTTCACTAGACTTCCTTTTCTTTTCATTGTAACCTTTGACATCTATCACAGGCAATGTCAAATCACCTAAAACTGCACACTTATCAGGAATGCCCTCGTACAGCATGCCCATTTTATTTTTAATGAAAGCACTGTCTTTTTCTGTCAACTGGAATAGACTAACTTGAAGAGGTGAAAGCAAAATAACCCCAGGAACTGGAGAGCATGTCATCATCTGCTCCATCACATTTATGAACACAAGAATCATTAGCTGATGCAAACTCTATGGTCCTGCCTTCTTTAATGGAAGATAAGTTTGGAGCAAATTTACCTGGAGAATGGTCCTGGGAGATTCATCAGGCATGTGATGAGACTGAAGGGAAAGCCCTCCATTCCAATCAGGGCTGTCCTCCAGTGATGAAGATGGAGACATGTCGAGGCCCAGACCGCTGTAGATAGCAGCATTATTGTTGCCAAGATGTTATCAGGGCCAACTTTAATGCGGACCTTTAGTGTTTTCCGGTCACTGCCATTAAATGGTTTATTCACGGAATCATGTTGGGGAATGGGCTCCTCATTATTGTGTGCACTCATACCCATGTCCTTTTTGCCTGAGTTGCCCAATGGTGGTGCTGAGGCAGTGTTATTTGTGGAGTGTGACGACCCCATTTGGATGGAAGGATTCTTACGTGTACCCTGTTAGAAATACGTTGTCATAATTATCAAGTAAAAGCCAGCCTCCTGAACTATCATTTGTTTCTTCTTCCAATAGGGAACCTAGACTGGCACAAAAATAGTACATGTTGATTATAAAAATGTACCTCAAATGAAGGGGCATAGGGAGATCTAGCAGCATTGTGGTTTGGTGCCCTTGGTGGACTTTTAGATTGAGACAGAATGGATGGAGAGCGCTGGTAAGTAGGCAAAAAAGAACCATATCCCCCAAACTTTGCACCTGTTATTGAATCAACTTTTCAAACCCTCACCTATAGCTACAATTACCATAATTTGGAAAACTGGTACAATACTGGAGGCTATATAATCCACTTACCCAAGTTTTCCGCAGACACTCCACCTTCAAAGTCTTTTTGGAAATGCCCCAATACATCTTGAATTTTTTCATCCTGGTATGAAATGAAAGCCAGCTCTGTAAAGAACAAAACAAATGCATATAGAAAAGAAGAATGCCACCACATCCTAAATCATGAGTGCTCAGCATGCTTAAAATCAACTCAACAAGCAGAAGTTATAAATTTAGAGATCCATGACCAGGCAGGTTTTTCAGCCTAAATTAACTGTTTGCCAGAAAACACAAAAGTTACAATTTCCACTTTAAGGCTTTAGGCCAACAAATATATTTCTACCTTTTATGGCAACTATGAAGTATTAGCAATTCTTCAATTGTGCAGCTGAACTTAACAAGTCCTGAAGACAAATTCTGACTGTAATTTCTGTCCTTCTCAAAAAGTTTTGAGCCCGTTAAGATCAAACGATAAGTGACATTCGATGGACTTTGGCAAAGATCGCACATTATTCAATCTAGGGATTTCCTACTATAGAACAATGTTCCAATTTCACTGATTCCCAGAATTATGCTCAAGAGAACTACACAAGCAACAAATTTCGAGTACTTACGTAGCCAACTCAAATTGCAACGTAGAGGAAAGAAATATACCAACTGGAAAGATCCAACTTCTGATACAAATCTCATGCCATATCTCATCACAGCCATGAAATTATCAAATCCTAATAAAACGAAAGATCCAAAATTTCTCCTTAAACAAATAAAGTACGATCGAGTGACCAACAAAGGCCTTACGATGTACGAGAGGGCGATGTCCGGGTCGATGCAGGAGTCGTCCTCCTCCTCCTGCTCGGAGAAAGCCTCTCCTTCTTCGAGCTCGTTCTCCTCCATCCCCCAAACCTAACCATACCTCCTTCATCCCTTCATCCCTCCTCCTCACCGACGGCATCCAATGCCCCTAAACACCCACCCGCCCACCCCCAACACAAGACACCCGGCTCAAATCCCTCTCCTCCCACCGCCTCCCGGAAGCCCGCAGCCGGACTCCGGAATCCAAACTCTAGAATCACTCCCTGATAGGCGCAAGCCCGGCGGCCCGCATCAATCCCTCCCCCGCCCCCCAAAATCCGGCGGCGATCCACGCCGGAAGGCGCGAAGACGGCGATCGCGGGATCCCCGAGATCGATTTCGTGGGAGGCAAGAGACGTCGGCCAGATCGCGACCGCGAGGACAGAAGGGTTTTTCTTCCGATATTTTTCTTTCTTGGCGATCCACACGGAGAGAGAGAGGGAACAAGAGGCGTTCTCTTCTCTTCTCCGGAGAGGAGAGAAGAAATTAGCAAGAAAAAAGTTTTCTTTCTCCCTTTCTTTCTTTTTTATTTATTTTAAGGCAGTCGGGAGGACAGAGCCCACAGCAACCTAACCAGAAGAGAAACGGTGGCCGAGAGGGGGCTTCTAATACCAGAATTTTATTTATAATAATTAAATTATTATTGATTGATTAGTTCATGATTATTTAATTAATTATTTTTATTCCATCTTTCGGTTGATGAGCTCCGACGCTGGTCTGGATCGCCTGTCTGGTTCTTGGCAGCAAACGTTTTTTTTTTCCTCAGGTGGGGCCATCTTAAAGGGAATCGGGGTGTGCCACGTCAGCGTGTGAGTCTCTTACATGATAGAACTTTGTGGGCTGTCAGTCTGCATTGGCGGGCGGGAGGCAGCGTCGCGTAAAATATTTGGCGCCCAAATCTTCTCCTTACAAAGAGCAAAGCGCCACACTAGGTTTGATTACATGGAGGGCAACTTACGCCAAGAGCACCAAACTGAACTAATCATGTCGTGCCATATGGCATGCAGATTCTCCTTGGTGAAATTGTTGGGCCCTGTAGCGATGCCGTGAAGGATTTGTGTAGGTTTCGCTTCGTTGTGCTAAATCTACAAGGCTAACCGCCACGTTTTCTCGGCAAGTCCAAAGTTTCGCAGGAGGATTGTACTTGTACGCCAAGCCAATAAAAAATATCACAATAATATGCTGTAGTATGTTGAATTATTAAGTAACGATGTATTGAGATTGTTATAGAATTTTAAATTTAAATATTAATGTAGTTTTTTTTTTACTAATTTTGTGTAAAGCTGTGTAATGAATTTAGCCTATCCAAAAATTTCTCAATTCATAGAAGATGATAACTTGCTAATTCATCCAAAGACAATCAAAAATATAATCTCAATGAACTATAAATTAAGTTTGGATTTCAAATATTGTAGAAGGACAGCATCTTTAGTCCTGCATTGATTATAAGTTAAGATAGAATATGACTTATAGAGATAAAATGTTTTCTCTCCCATGAGATATCTTTTAAAAGATGAAGCCATGAGACTCCAAATAATCCAAATCCATTGAGGTCCAAATATAATTAAAATCAAAATGGATAATACCTCATATATGCGGGTGTGAAGTCAAACCAGCCATCTGATCCTTTGACTCTAGATGTAAGAGTGGACGGTCCATATAATTTTCGAATTGAAGCTGCAAATCAAAATAGATAATGTCTCGTGCATGTGAGAGTGTAGACCAACACATCTATCTGATCTAAGAGTACAACACCAAAATTAGCTTCAAAGTCTTATTAAACCAGATTTGGATTTGCATAGCTCCTTATCCAAAATCTGAAATTTGATCTAATAATATGCATATAAATGTATATATGTCCACCTTGGATGCTTGAACTATCCAGCAAGTATACAATACAAACTTCTGTTCTAAAAGAGCATGAAGGAATGTTTAGCTTTTGGATGCTTGAACTATCCAGCAAGTATACAATACAAACTTCTGTTCTAAAAGAGCATAAAGGAATGTTTAACTTAAACTGAAAGAGATAATTGCTTTGAAGAATAATTTTATGTCAAAACCCATCTCAATTATATTGATTTTGTATTTCCGGAGATAGACTATATGTTTGACGCCCGAAAAAAAAAAAAAACAAACTCGGGAACAGCAAAAGGAGCAATCTCTGTGTGTGTGTGTGTATAATTTTCCTTTCACAAATTAAAAAAAAAAAAAACCTGCAACCCATCTTGATATGCC
>KE504907.1:560193-575532 GCA_000441515.1 Elaeis oleifera
CCTGCAACCCATCTTGATATGCCAAAATTCTATATATGTATATTGAGCTTAATTATATGTAGGTTTTTTTATTCTTCACATTTTTAAAATTGCATGAATCCTAGATGGATTCTACTATTTTGACCTTCCAGTACTATCGTGCTGGATATCATCTTATCGAAAAAATAATAATAATTATGGTGTTATACTATTAGGATTAAAACAATGAATTAAAAGATAAATAAAATAATTGAAAGAAATGATCGAAAAAATTGATCATTAATTAGACAAGGATCACTCCTCTGAATTTTAATTTAGTGTGTGTGTATATATTAACTACTATACAATTGTCTTCCTCTTGTGTTAACATCCATTATTTCCAGCTGCCACAACTTCAACCATTTTCTCATGATAGTTAATCAATTTTAGTCTCTAAAACCTTCATCTCCTCTTTCCATATTTTGGATTATTAGCATCTCTATGTTTGCATTTCATCCTTGATTCTTATCTTATGTCAAGCCGTTGATATAGAATATAATTGGCCCCCCATTTAAACTCAGTCTCCTATGTAGACTAAATTTATAATTGCCCTACATTTTGGGTCTTATCTTTGGAACTCCATCTATATCTCAAGTGACTTATCACTCGTCCTAGTTCATTTGATGCTCTTTTATTATTACTCAGCCTATCTCATGTGGTGCCACATGGTAACTTGATGAACGCACATACTTAATAATTATGTTCTTATCATTTTACTATTTGTCCTTCTTCAAATCTAATCATGTGGCATCGTTTTAGCCGGTTTTTATGTCTCTCATTAACATATAGCGTAAACACTTATATTCAATATGATTTCAGCCAGAGATCTCTATGCTCATCCTGTTAAATCATATTTCAACACTCGTTCTAAGCTTTTGATTGAGGATGGAGTCTTTTTATTATCACCTACCTTCCAGTATTAATATTGCCCTGCAAGATATAGTGTAAACAAATTCTTAGATAGCAAAAGTAATAGTTAAGTAGACGCTATTTGTAGATATTTTTTTTATTTATATTTTAGATTTTAGCAATATAGTAGATTAGGTATATTGAATAATTTTAAAAGATAACTCAAAAAAAATTGGTAAGATAACGTATTAAATACTTGATTTCTACCTGAAATCTGACCCTACTTTTTTTTTGGTCCAATAATAGATACAAATATAGAGCTTTAATTATTTGGATATAAGTATTGTCCCACTCTAACCTGAATCCAAGTTTGTATCTTCATTAGAGCGCTGCGAGACGTATCCAAAAGGTAATCTGAATTCTAAAAACGTGACTCAGAATTATTAGAAATAAGGGGTGTTAGTTTGCAACCGAAATTATAATGAGAATGGGAATCAAAATGATTTGGAATCGGAATCAAAATGGCCAAATCTCTCGAAACGTTTGATTCATGACTGGAATCAGAATCGAAATTAAATTGTAATGAAAATTGAATCCATAGAGAAGAATAGAGATTAAGTTCTATATAGATTGAGCCATTTTCATTCCATCCCAGATTTGAAATCAGAATGGGACTCCTTCCAATCAAATGGTTGGAATGAAAGTCATCCATTCTGATTTTAATTTCGGACTCCTACTCTCTCCAACCAAATATTATTTAAAATAAAATAGTGTTCGGAGCGTGAGGGATGAAACGAAATGATGAAAATACCCACATGGAGTTGTGGATACTGCGGTGACGGTGAGGCCAAAACATGTCATTTGAACAGAAAACTGCGCATTTCTGTGGATTCGTCACGAGACACGGTTTCCACACCCACCCCATGGAGAAATTTAGAGTTAGTCTACCACGTAATTAAGGATTTGTTAGGTGGGATCCACTGCTTATAGTTAAACAGGATAAAGTTAATTAGCGTTCAGTTTGCTGACACGTGTCATTATGTCCTCCCTCCTATTGGTTGCTCAGCCAAGGTAGATCGCACGGGCCACCGAGGATGATTCCAACTTGAGCATATTCCTCGTTATACTAACATGCCGGCAGAGGCTTGCTTTAAAATTAACATTTGATGATAATTGGAATGACATTATAGTTTTCAAAAAGATTATGTGGGTCCCACAACGAATTTTGGATGGAGACCACAAAATTATGATACATAGAGTGCTCTCCGTGGAAGCTAATAGGGAATGAGCCTCCATAGAATTAGCACCAAATAGTTAAGAGACAGTCTGATGGTTATGTTATGGTCCTAGTTCACAAAACAAGGGGAGTGTTATTTGATCATATAGTTGCGCCAACGCTAGCATGTAAGCTTGTATGGGTATATGTATACCAATCATCTGTCTTTGTTTTCTTCTTGTAATGTCCTTTTCAAGTATCTAACGTTGAGCTTAATGTTTATTACAATAATTTGAAAACAAAGGTGCCAAAAAGTTGATAATGAGTATGCAGAATTTAAAAAAATGAAACATGAAGTAAATAATCGGACATACATCTTTCTCACTCTATCAAAAAAACTAATTATTCATATACAAATATTCTTTTACCATAACGCACGTTAGAGTTTTTGACTGCAGATATAATATATGAAAATCAAGGGTGTCTAAAGTAGTTTTATGGAATGTGTTTAATTTGGATTGTAGAATTATGATAAAAGTCCTTAAGGGCTCATTTGAAAAATTTAGCGGGATTAAACTAGATTCTAATTGGATTCATGGATTATATAGCCCTACTTGGGTATTACCCATATCAACTCAATATCCTCCGCGCCTAAGTCTCGAGGAAGAGATAAAAAAAACCTCTATAAAACTTTTTCTTATGCTTTATTGATTTATATTAGCTAAGATAATAGAGCCAAGATTTTTTATAGGAGTGTCATATTGTTATATATCTCGTATTCTACTCTTTTACATTAGTGATAACTCAATGATAAAGATGTTGTGCTGGGTTGGTGTAAGATGCAGTGGTGTATTCTCCTTCCTATGCCATTGGTTTAGTAGACCATCATTTCTATTCATAAAATATAATCTGCTAATTTTTGCTTTTGAAATTTGATCAACTTTATTGGGATGTTACTACTCTTTGCTTCTTGGGCAAGGAGGTGAGTTCAACTTTGATTGATGTCAGCACCGAAGAGATAAGATGGATATAGGATAAAAGATGAGAACCGACCTTTCTAATCTTAAAGGAAAGAAGAAGAAGAGTGTTGTCGCTCAAAAATCGACCTGACGAGTAGAAGAGCTGATCGATTAAGTTGGAGTGCAGCACTGTGCCGAAGCTGTTCTACAAGCAAAGAAACAAATGAGAATTGCATTGAACATATTTGACGAGAGATCCTTCGATACTTAAATCAGATAGAATTTCAAGAAGAAATTGAAGAAATAAAAAAAGATAGAAATATGAGAGTATGGTAATCGAATTTCTCTTCATACCTGGAGGTCCCTATGCCTGGTATTTATAGAGAAGAGGATGCAAAGCTGCATGATTAGGATCACTCGATTTGTGGATGAACAGTTGAGCTCTTTCTATATCCACTAATTAGGATGGTTAGAATATTTTGTTTTGGGTACATCGTGATCGAATGTTTTTCTTATCTACTGATTTAGCTAGTTACAAAATTTCTTTTCATGCATGTTGAAATCACATTGAGCAGTAATCGGTTATATTATTTGAAGATTTGGTGGACTGTTGATTTCACTAGGTATGTATCATCATCTAGTTGATGAGCTAAATTATCGAGTTCTTAGGGATAGCGTATCTGGGCCATATCAAAGTGCACTTATACCATTGGCATCATAAACATCCAAAGTATCTGAGAGTGAAGAGATGATAGAACACGGTGACAGGACCTTTCCTTGCCGTCACATGAATGAATGAATTATAAATTCTGATCCATAGCACAGAAGATAGAGGGATCATGCTACAATAATAACTACACCATCACCAGATTTCTTTTCTCTAGGATATTGCATGGTGAAAAATAGTCCTCCTACATCATCTACTTTCCAGCCAATTTTGAGCCCTCTCTTCTGAAAGTTCTTCTACAATTTTTGACAAGGATTGAAGGACATCAGAAATAGCTACGTGCCCTTGTGAAATAAGTAGATGCAGGGTCTTATTCTTCACACCGCATGTCTTTTGTAACACGTGAATGCTAATGTGTTTTCTCATCCACATCTCCGAGTGAATATCCAAGCTCTTGATCTATCGAAGTACCTCAAAATAGATAGAAAGGGACCATTAGAATGATAATCGACAATTTTTTTCATTTTTTGCTTAATAAGTTATATAATATAATATTTTATCTTCAAACGGCTATGTTCCAGTGAATTGAAAACTTCAAAAAGATGACCAAGTATTCAAGACTGTTGAAGGTGCCAGGGAATGGCTCAGTGACCAGCATAAGATGGGATGAGGAAGTGAAATCAGCTTCAATTTTGCATTGAAGATTTGAGAGAATTGGAGGATAAGAGGAGTGCTAGGAACAACAATGATGCCGGAATAGGGTCCTCTAAAGGTAGCTAGTGATGGCACAAACATATTTTCCCTAGCTTCCTTCTACTCCCACCTAGATTTTTTTTTTTAGGAGTAAAAGGAGAGTAGTGGTGGACCTAAATACTTATATGAAGTTTTACTCAGATATAAAGAGTAAAGAAATTATAAAGATGTGGTAAAGGATACCATAAGGAAAATAAAATGATACAAGAAGAAAAAATAGAAAAAAAAGTGTCCAATAAATAGTGCATAAACACTCAATATAAGAGCTCAAAAGCAGTCTCTTTCAAGAGATAGTGGGATTAAAATTTAAGAAGAGATTCAAGAAGAGTAGTATCTGATCGTCGAAAATATCTGTAGCAATTGGATCATAAGAAATCACCATGCTGTCATACATTCATCATTGTCTCCAACCAAAGAGAATGCCCAACATATCGTGAAAAATATCAATATAAGAGTTTAAAAGTACCCACTTCTAAGAGATAAGGAGATCAAGACTAAAGAGGAGACTCATAGAGAGTAGCATCTATTCCAAAAATAAATAGCAATTGGATCCCATAGAAATCGCATGTTACCGTTCTTCCATCCTTGTCTGCAGCCAAAGGCTCATCAGGAAGTCAGAGAAAGCTAAAGAAGCAAGATCCTGAATGATCTTAAGATGTGGTAAAAGATGGCATAGAGATGTGATAAAGGATACCACAGAAAGAAGTGAAAGGATACAAGAAGAAAAGCAGAAAAGAGAGTGCCCAACAAACAGTTTATAACACTCAATGTAAGAGATCAAAAGCACTCACTTCCATGAGGCAAGAGGATCAAAATTTAAGAGGAGACTCAGGAAGAGTAGTGTCCGATCTCAGAAAACATCAGCAGCAACTAGATCACAAGAAAATCATTATGCTGCCAACCCATCATCATTATCTCCAACCAAAGAGAATGCCCAACAAATTGTGAAAAACACCATGCTGCCATACAAGAGCTCAAAAGCATCCATTTCCAAGAGACAAAATATTTGTTCTAAAAAATAAAGCAGTAATTGGATCCCATGAGATTCACATGTTACCATTCCTCCATCCTTGTCTCTAGCCAAAGGTTCATAAAGAAAGAAGAGAGAGCCAAAGAAGCAAGGTCCAGAACAATCTCAAGAAACCTTATTAGAAGTAGTAACCATGGCAACAACACCATTTATAGTGGCAGCAATGCATTTAATTTGTTCCCCAATAAACAGAGGCCAGACAGGGCTTCTCGCTTATAGATCAAGGACCAATCATTAAGAAGATGAATTATGCTTATGACCATTGAACGAGGATCAGAAGATTTATGAAGGAATACTTTGTTATTCCTTTCTTTCCGATAACACCAAATTACAGCTGCGATCATATCAGGATCCATCCAAATTTATTATTATTATTTTGATGCAAATGAAGTACCATTTTATTAATTATATAAGGTATAGAAAGAGGCAGTAATGAGAGAGAAGAAAAGGTAGTGCATAAATAGATCTCACTTTGGATATTACAAGAGGCAGATGAACATCTTAGAAAGCGAGAACCAAAGATCACATGCAAAGGGAGAACATGGATTGCGATCCTTGCAATTGGTACCCATATGGGTGCAAGAGCATCATGTGTATGCATGAAGGAGTTTTGCTTTAATTTATCTTCTCTTCAATTTTGTTAAAAGCTATAGATCATCCGCTATTGATCACTACTCAGTTCATTGAGAATGTGGAAATCAATGACTGGCCTGAGCAGCAAACAAAATCCTATTATCATCACTAATCCACATGACTACCATACTCCAAGTCAATTGAGCCATAATTATTAGAAAGCAATCAGTCGCACTCCATGGCATCCTTAACCATCCTTCCTTCTAATTCTGAATATTATTGAACCCAAACTTTCTAGGACCCAGTGTATCGGAAAGGAGAGCAGAGTTTTATCCACTGCAAGTTGCAATGGGGACACTGTCTATTTTATTTATATAGGACCAACATAATCATAAGCAAGCAATAAATGGATAGGTTCGGCAAGCAACTAGGAAGGATCCCAACTTCATCTGCTAAAGAATAATTGCAAGACTGGACCTCACCAACCCATTCTCATCCAATAAAAAATAAAGCACCTAAGAAAATATAAAGAAGGGTCCTCATGATAGAACATGCTTAAAATCATGGGACATCAGTCCCCTGGATGTTGCGGCAGAGCTGTACCAAATGTTAGTGGCATTCCCCTCTTACCAAAAGCTACATTTCCTTCCTTCTTCAATTTGTTTGCTTAAATTTCTCTACGCACAAAAATTTAAAAAAAAAGGTCCACCAAACTCAGGATAAGGAGGAAACTCAAATCCAAATCACTGTATCAATTCTTAAAGACTTCATCAACTGTGCTACTTAGTATTGTCAAAAGTTCTCTCTTTTAACCCTAGCTAAATTGCATGGACTACATCCATATTCACGTCCATCTATATGCCTGAAAAAAAATTTCTTGTCATGCACCACTCTTTCTATTACTAACTATGAGATGACATCCACTTGGATTAGAGAAGATCTCGCAATAGTTTGATCAGTACGGCCATGAGAACCATACAGCAAGGAGGGCATTAGAAATACAGGGAACACACCAATGACTAAGCCTGATGCCCTTGTTGTTTCTTGGTCATGGTTATGCCCTATTTATTATCTGAGTCCCTTATCAGTACCATTTGTAAAGTAATCAAACCATTAATATGGTAAGTTTATGGGTTGTACGTCTAGAAACTGAGGCAATGTCAGACCCTTGAATCCTCACATATGTGCCCCTACCGATGGAAAGAAAATTTAGGAGGGTTAGTGCCACAATGAAGATAATTGCCTGATAGATTGCACTCATATGAAATAAATGGAACAGAAACGCAAACTATTTGAGAAACAAAGTATTATTAATAATTAAGATATGGAGTATCATTATTTGTGACAAGCACAATTATTCTTGATCATATGGGACAGTTCCGATTACATGAGGTATCATAAAGATTCCATCTGCCATGAGTCTAAATCTATTATATATAACTATTCTGAAATGCAAAGGATGGACTTGCAACTTATCCTCCCATACTTCAGGATATATCCATGTGCCAGTGCAGTATTTTCATCCACTGCGAGTGTAATTATACATCCTTTCACCCCTAGCCACAAGTCATCCCCGTATTTTGCCACATACATGGGTTCGGTCCTCCAAGGCCTGTTAGAGCTCTCTTCAACCTGCTCATGGCTAGATCGATCGGTTCGGGTCAAATAGGAAGAACTAGAATCTTCCACCTCTGAAAAGCGCCTACACCTAATGGCTTAAGCCGCTGTTCCGCCCGATCCTCCAACTTCCTCCTGCCCGACCCATTTGGTCTTCATTGGAAGATGCCATCTCTATGGTCTTGTCTTGCTTCCTTCCAGTCTAATAGCCCTTACCCTTAGGGAAGCCCCTGATCTAATGGGGGAATTTCCTTTCTTTGAGTCCAGGCCTAATGCCTTTGCTGTCGCGGTCGTTGGCTTACTTACTCTTAGAGGACAGGTAGTTAAGTACTTTCTCTTCTTACTCTTCTTAGAGAGGTCAGAGAATCGGTGCAGATGATCGTCGCGCGCAACCTGTGGCGCGCTCTGCATTCGGCCTTTCGAAGATAGCTGAATGAAGCCCCACCTTAGCCCTTGGAATGCCTCAACCGGAAAGGTCAATCCTATTCCATTAGTACCAATAGGCAGCATAGGGAAGACTTGTAAAAGCGGTTAGTCCTTGCTTCTAGTTAAGCAGCTAGTCTTCAGGCAGCTAGGAGGGTTGCTAGTCCCTGCAGTGAAAGCAACTAGTTCCTTCGGTAGCTATTTAAGCCGTTTCGCTCGGACACCTTCATATTGTATAATTGTTCGGTTTTCTGCTATTTTTTCCATTCCTCTGTGTAAATATCTCAATATGGGTTCGCAATCAATAACATCTTCACCATCGAGAGTAACGATCAGTCGAAGAACACCATGCATTGATGGGTGGTGAGGGCCCATATTGACTATCATGAGATCTTTTGAGTTCTTTCCTAACACTTTTTGTTGATTACTTTCTTTAGAGGCTTTTCAAGCTTAATAGCCTGCCAATAGAAATCGGAATGATTGAATACCAAGAAAGATAGGAATCAATGGTACATAAGCACAAGCAATCGGAGTTGGCAGTGGCATTTTCTTAGTGAAAGCTCAATCCAATCCTATCAGTGAATATTATAAAGGAGAGAGTTGCAATGCTTGTGATACGGGTGAGTCTTGATGTAATAATAAGGTTGCTTTATTGAGATCTAGAGGTCATATGTTTGAAATACGAAAACAGTTTTTTTGCATGCGGTGTAAGGCTCCATACATTTGACCCTCTCCAAATCCTGCCATGACGGCAGCCTCGTGCATCAGGCCACCATTTTAGTTGCAACTCTATGACAAAATACATTTTTTTGCAAACCATTCACATAAATGATGTAAGAATGCTTGTACTTCAATAAATAAAGAAATTTTCGGAGAAGTGCCTCTTACTCAAAAAATCGGCTGATGTCACAATCAGAAAAGCTCAGCCTAACTCTTTACACAAGTCAATTCACTCGTATCTCAGTATCTTTCAAAACTAGAAGTTCTCCAAACGGGCATAAATGACATAGAAGCATACACCTCCGTCCAGAAGGATTTGAGTTGATGATTCTTCTTGGCTGATATGTTAAGTTTCAAAAGTTAATAAAGAAGCAGACAATTATTGAGCAGGTTTCCTCTTGAGGAAGCATAAACCTCTACTCTGTGACCATCGGCATAATCTTAAAACCTTTACTTTAGATCTGCAATTGTATCCTTTGCTTTGGATTTATATCAGAGGGTGAAATTGACAGGTCCTGTAATATGATGATCGTTTCATCAGTAACAAATAGAAAATCTGCAACCAGCTTCAGTTTTCTGTACATAAAAAGAACTTAACTATTTACCGATACATAAATTGGATATTGTGAAGCTCAATGGCAATGCCAGTACATTTGTTAACGGAATATTCAATGCATATGTTAAACTATAAAGTTCATCTAGAACTTGAAAGTTGGGATGTGCTTGATATGTGAGCATCAGGCCGGTCCTGATATTTTTTAGACTTGAGGCTAAATGAAAAAATAAAGTCTTCTCTATTAAAATTAACATACTTTAAACATTAATTATCATTGAAAAATTAATCTACATGCACTTGTGATGCAATTTTTTTATAATTTCTTTGTAATCAATATTTGACAATAATTCTTCCTCAATAGATAGCATAGTTAAATCATTTAATCTTTTTGTAATATCGTTGATCGTAAATATGATTTTAATAATTTTAATTTTGAGAAACTTCTTTCAGTAGAGGCAACAGCGATAGATATGGTCAATAATACTCTATATGTAATTGATGCATTTAGATAACAATTTATTTCATTAATATAATTAAATATATCCATAGCAGTATTTTTTCTTTAGTATAATTGCTTTTAGAACTTTTAATTCTAAAAATAAATCAATCCCATCAAGATCATAATGATTATCATTTGTTAAAATATTTTAAAGATTAAGATAAGATTTTTTCAAACTTTCTTCATCCAATTAAGTTAACATATTAAAATCAAACAAAAATTCAAAATTATTTTCATATAATTGAAATTATTCAAACCTATTTTTTATAAAAATATAGCTTAATTTATTAAATATAAAAAATAATTAACTCTAAATAATTTTTTTAGTGATTGTTCAATATCTATATTATCATTTTCATCAAATTATCTTTTCCTTTTACTTGATATTTTATACGAATATAGGACCAATTTCCATCTCATTTGTAATTTCCTTAGCCGAAATCATGATAGAAGTAAACCAATTTCTCTATATCTTTCAAAAAATGAAACTCATCCTTTTAACTGATCAAGGTCAATATTTATAGCAAATAATATATCATACCAAATAATCATTCCTAATAAAATTTAAAATTTTAAAGCTCGTGTGTTGCTTGAGATTCAGTTTCACTCTTTGTTTTTGGGTTCTCACAAATTTCAGCTAATTGATAAAAAGATTCTCTTATTCGTGGAGTTTGAAATCTTATTGCTTTGACGCTCTCGACGTGACTTTTCCAATATATTTGTGATAATGGCTTTAATGTTAAATTAGGTACATTGTCAAGAAAAATTTTTTATCTCTTTATAGAACTACAAAATGTATTATATATATGTTATATCACACCAAAAATAATTTTAACTTTACTACAAAATGAAACCATTTCATAAATAAGTTAAGATTATGACAAGCGCATGACGTATAAAATGCTCTAAGATTTATTTCTAACAATCTTTTTTGTACTCCTTAATTTTTTTCTTTCACATTAGATCTATTATCATATCTTTGTCCTTTTATATCATCAATATTTAAATCAAAAATTTCTACAATAGATTGTAATTCATTAAAAAGGCCTAAACCTTCTAAAAGATATTCTTTTATTGTTATTGGCCTTTATGAAATATTTCCATATTGTATGATCAAAGATATTTATTCTTGATGACTTGCATCTAGAGTACAATCAAGTATAATTGAATAATATTTTACTTCTTTAATTATTTTAATTATTAAATTTTTTGTATTAGATGCTAATTCATCTTGAATTTATGACTAAGATAATGATATTGAATTTCATTACTTTGAACACGTCTAAGATGTTCTTGCATAATTGGATCAAAAGCCACAATCATTTCAATTAATCATAAAAATTATCATTACTATTTTGATAAATATTTTATTGTTCCACGAAAAGTAGAGAACTTTGAGCAAAAATTTAACAGCAGCTACTATTCTTAATAATATTTTTTTCAATATTTCTTCTCTTTATTAATTTGCTCTTGAATATGTTTATCGATTGTTTGATTTTTTTCAAATCTATTATGCAAATCAATCCAAATGGTCATATTATGAATGTGATTATTATTAGTTTCATGAGCTTTAAGCCTTTCACTATGATGTTTTCAATCTCTAAAGCCATCACTTGCTAATTGACTTCTACTACTATTATCATTTGATTTAAATAGCTTACAACAAAATAAATAATTTATCTAATTCTTTTGAATATGCTAAATATTTTCGATCATGTTGCTCTCTATTTGGTAAAGTTCGATCGTAATGTGTTAAAAAAAAATATCTATTATATTGATTAAGAGAGAACTTTATATTAATATCTCTTTTGGGATCATTTTCAATTAGTAAATCTCTAGAATTTGTATCAAGACTATCTCATATCCTAGGATCATAAATGTCAAAAGTATTTGATTCACTTGATTTTTCATTCATTAAATTTTTATTACCACTAATAAGATCATTTGTGCTATTAATATTATCATTAGTATTATTATCATTATTAATAATATTATTATCATTATCCAATTCACAAGTAATATTTATATTTTTATTGACAAATTCAATAACATTATTTGAATTCTCAACTACATCACTTTTTTTACTTATAATAAATTTATCAAGACCTCTTTTTAATGATTGAGTCAATTATTTTTATTTTTTTAAAAAAAAATTTATGACCCGAAGGATTTTTTTAGGCATCATTTTTATAGATAAAATAATAAATATTAGCTAAAATTAGTAATCAATAAATCTGAAGTTTGAAACAATAGAACCTGATTTAAAGTCTTTTGATAGAACAATAGAACTTGCTTGAAAGCCTTTTTGATGGAATAAAATTTGAGCTTGAGCTACTGTAATTGTAATAAGAATTTAAATCTGAAAATAAATATGATAATTAATCAATTACTTTAAGAATAATCATGCAAATAATATTTTTTTATAGCCATAAATATTAACAAACTCCTTTAGAACCAAGATTAGATTTCTATCCAAAATATGCAAAGACTCCAACTTTTGAACAATGAAAATGTGCATAAGTCAAGAATTCAAATGCTCTAAAATAGACCCAAAAAAGATGTAAAAGAAAAAAAAAAGAAAACATAGAAATTCATTCTTCCTTTAGATTTTTCTTTCTTCTCAACTATTTTTAACAAAATTTCCACACCAAAATAAATAAATAAAAATTTATTCAGATAGAAGATAAATCTATGATGTTCACACGAGAGAATAAAGAATCCAATAAGAATGACCTAAAAACATAAAAATGAGAAGGTCGTAGATTTAAAGAAGATAACTTACCACAAGTGAGACTCGATTATTTGCATACAACAAAGAAAATCGAGTCTCGAGAGAGATCGAATAAGAAAGAACGAATGAGAGAGAGAGTGTGAGAGAGATCAATAAATGAAAGAGATTGGGTCTGGCTGCTTTGGATCAAAAGAGAATAGAAAATTAGAGATTGTGATTTGGGATAAAAATATTGGTGTTAACTGTTGAGAAGAGGAAAAGCTATTTGCTGGGAGCCTGGGATGTGGTGGTACCATGATGGTTTGGAATAAATTGGGAGAATGAGAAGCCTGAAGAGGAAAAGATGTTTGGCTTATCAAAAAAAAAAATGTTTGGGATAATTAATGGATCTATTATTCGAAAATCAGAAAAATTGGGCCTGAGGCGGTCGCCAAGTTCGACCGCCCTAGGGCAGGCCCTAGTGAGCATCAGTATATCCAACAACTCTAGGCCGTTAGCCATTTGTAGGATATACCAAAAATGAACTGCTGTAACAAAATCCATTCTGGGCCATTGCACTCAACCTCCCTGCCACTAACACAGTCTCTTTTATCACTCCTAAGAACACTTGCTCTCAGGCCAGAACCCCAGTCATGTTCGAAGCATCAATAACGTGATCATCAGAAGTATCTAAAGGATGATGGCCCAGCTATTCATCAGAAGTATCTAAAGTGCATCTAGATCTTTAGTTGTTTCTACCACTCTGGTGTCACAGCTATTCATTTCAGGCCAACATGAGGGTTCCGAATAGTAATTAGTTTGATACCAACATTAAACTATAGGCATAAATGTTAGAACCATTTAATGTTGATGCCATATTAATACTAAAGAACTGCAAAACTTGTTCCTCTAGTAGTATAGTAGTAGGTTTTTTCTCATTCTTTTGCTTGCCTTTTCTTTCCAGGAGCATTTTCCATCCATGTGGATTTTCGAAGCGTTGTCTCGATGACACGTATTAAAATCAAACTCTCCTGTCTCTCCATGAATGTATTTTCCCGCTTATCTTTTTTGATGAAAGATTTACTGCTTATCAAATTGTCAAAACATCATTGTAACTAGGCTGCAGTATGGAGTTTTACCTGCTGGAGTTTTGTCTGAAAGACTGACAGCAACAAGAACCCAAAAAAATACCCCTGCTCCCTACCTTATGTTAGCATCATGATTTAATATTTATCAAATCCCCTGCCACACAAATAGACATCCATCAGTTAGTATGCATAAGATAAGCTTCAGGAGATGAAAAAGCCAAAAAAAAAAAGTGATATGATTCCACTACATAGACCTCGTTGGGTCAGGTCAGAACCCAGATGCTTCATATCAGAGAGGCTACAATTAAATTAAATGTCTGTATACACTCCAATTGCTTAGTGGTAGTCTGCCTCATTCATAATCACATATGTTCTAATCCTGGTTATAAACAAACACCAATAGAACAACCTACAAAGATAAAGTGGAAAAATTTTAAAAAAATGCAAACAATTAGCATCACCTCTAGCAGTTGGCTTCCAAATGGGAAACAGTTTTTCCACTACTGTTATAGCGTAAAACAGAAAAAAGAATAAAAGACATAAATTCTGAAAACACAGTATAGTACATACCATGACAAGCAACATCAGCTGTATTCAGATTCATGGCATTTTAAACAAGGCCACATTTGGCACTCCAAACCAATCTGAGTTCAATGGAAATAATTCATGTGTGCCTACTTCCCACCAGGTTTCCACCACCACAGAGATTTTGAATCCATGAATAAAGAAAGTGAACATCCTTGATCCATCCTATCGCAGAGGACTAATAAGAAATGCATCACATCTGTCACCTCTCTACAATTGATGGGGCAACTGTCTGTGCCTAAAAACATCAAAGGCTGCAAAGAATACAAAGACTGCAAGCTGATCTTTCTGCACACATTTTACAGGCAGGAGACTGAAAAGCTCAATCCCTTTTGGAAGAAAGAACATGTTATCATAGAAGCGAGGCGGAAACTGATCAAGAATTTTCACCCCATTATAACCGGCATAGCAGAGGATAAAGCAGAAGAACATGATCCATTTTTTCTGCTAACAGACACAATGTTCCTCTATCTTTGAGCATTCAACAAGTAAGAAAGTTGTACAAGCTGCAGCAGTTCTTCTATGTTGTGAAAGCCGAAATCCAGAACTTTTGTCACAGAAGACATGCCATCAGCTCTGTCCTTTTCCAGGCTGACACTAGCAGCTGCTATAGCAATCTGTGATTTCGTAGTTGCTTCAAATGCACTGCAGTAAAATTTATTTAGGACACATTTGGCTTCCTTGCTAAAGCCATTAACAGTTACAGTGAAGGTATATATTTCACTTGTCTTATATATGAGAAAAGAGCAGAACACATGTCCATATGTACCTATACTAATAAAAAACCAACCACTCTATATCAACTTTTAGCTAGAGCCAATTTAGGAAGTATTCTTGCTGCCAATTTCATGAAATTCTAAAACAAGATTTTCTTCATGAATATACAAAGACACCATGCATATACATACATATATCCTATGAAACATGGAAATAGAAATATGGACATGGAGACAGTATGATATGGAATTATGAATATTGCCAATGCAGCAATTCCTGGGAAAAACAGGTAGCATATGGCTGAGATATGGTAAGAAATTATATATATATATATATATATATATATATACTACCTACAC
>KE504907.1:580458-590767 GCA_000441515.1 Elaeis oleifera
ATGGTCGGTGTCGGAGATAGTCGGTTTATCCCAACAAATTTTAATTGATTTTGATCCTCGTTATTTTATTTTTCGCTCCATCTTATATGCTGATGAGATGCGCCGCCGCCGTGGATCGTTCGTTGCATCATGGGGCCCCAGTAACGAGAATGGGAAATTAACATGTCGTGATCGTCTCGTCGGAAGGAAGTCTCTTGCATGATGAAATTCGTTTGGTTCTCACGGAGGAGGAAAACTAAGATTAATAAAAATATTTATATTTCACTGGAGTTTTAAAGATTCGAGAGAACAAACTTAGGTGGAATATGAAAAAATTCAATAGGAGATGCCAGCCACTTTTTTTGTAGGATATTTGATATTTTTATTGTGGAGCCCTCGGAAGATTCGTCTATGGATATGTGAGAGATCCCTAGCTCTTTGTTTTCTGGTTCTTTTCGATGTATTCACTAGAATAATTCATTTTATTATAAAAAATTCAATTTTTATAGAAATAAATAATTATTTATTTTAAAATATTTTAATTTTTTGGATAAAATAAGATAATATTTTCTATTCTATTAAAAATATGATAAATATAAATTTTTCAAAAAAATAAATACTTAACCAAGCGTAAATCATTATAAATTATATCATTTTTTTCATATTTAATCAAATATATAAAAAAAATATTTTTTTAATATTGTATATACAGATATTAGCTTGCTAAAAAAAATAATAAAGAAAAATATTTGATGTAAACCAAACGAGAAAGAAAGATTATTGGGCGGTGGGTGGGTTGGGGTCATGACAATTGCTACGGAGCCCGAGTTAGCCAACAAGAAGCACATCTAACATGTGGTTCTGTTGTTGATTCTCATTCCAAACCCCACCAAGTTTAGCCAGATTTATTTTGCCATGTGGCATGAACGTGTTTGGTGACAATGTTTGGCCCTGTAGCACTACCATTGTAACAGAAACGTGCGCAGAGGTTTTGGTTCGTAATGCGAGACTTGCATGGTTAACCGCAGCAGCAGCGCTTTTTCAGGAAGTCCAGTTACGTGCTACATACACCCAAAAGGAGACCCCAAATTGGAACTTGAAGGATGGTTACAGAACTATCAAGTATGAGACGGATAAATATTTTTGGAACCATGACGGAGAGAATTTCTCGGAAGGAGTTGAATAAAAAAACGTAAGGTCCAATGCGGAATTAAGCGGTCGGCACTCAGCAGCGTCAAAGTTTCAGTGGTCCAGTATTCCGTACCTATTTCTTTTATACGTGTGTTTTTCTAATATTGTTTTATTTATTTTAAATAAAATAAATTTATACAAACAATAATAGATGGTAGAAGAATCTATGGAACTTTAGATGGGATGCATACCAAGACTATATAGGTAGAGGCGGGATGACGGGATGAAAAATATATCGGATGGAAAATGTGGGGTGGAGAAATATACAGAGTCCAACACATACCGTACATAAACATTTTAAAAAAATAATATTATAAAATAAATAAACTTTTGTACCATAAATGACAGTTTATTGAAACTCCAAAGGTACGAAATTTTGGCATAAAAATTTAAACTTAAATCTAAACAACCATATATTTATCGATGCTCGTTATGTTAGACATCAATGATAATAATTTTTTGGATACAGAATTACTCATCTCTAGTCACATTGTTGTAATATAAACCACATACTAGAGACTTTGATTTGCAATTGTAGTTCACTCAGCTCAAATCTATGTGAACTAGGCCTACCAATATGTTTTGATGGGGATTCAGGAATGTACTATAAAATTGTTAAGCAAAAAATTTACTGAAGTCCGTTTTTATTCTTTTATACTTATCTTGAATTTTCAATTTAATCTAGAAAATGATAATTAAGAAAGGAAAGGTTCTTGAGGACGCCAACAAGTACCTACTACTTGCTGTATATTTATTTTGATGGTCTCATTTAATGTGATACTTGATATCTTTACATGTTTACTAGCAATTGTGTATAGACTATTAGCACTGCTTACCAGCCATTTCCTTCCAACTTGCACTTTATTTGTCATTTATTATGGTCATAAATTATCGTCATCAACTATTCAAAAGGATATGGGATGGTGGGAGGGAAAAGATAATAATGATTGGTCTGTGCCAAAACAATGAGATGATTTGGATGGGTTGGTCAGAGGCAAAGGCAGAAGAGTAGAAGAGATGGCGGGACAAACTTGTTATTCCATCCATAGCATTATTTCTAAACCGGGTTATATAAAATTGTGAAAACTTTACAATTAAAAGTACGTATCACCTTTATAGAATTACCAAATTATTATGCAAACTTATTGTACCTAGATCCAGTGTGGTGAGGCTATTGGATGTATTTGGTTAAAGTTAATGCGACAAAAATGGTAGCTAGAATATCTATCATGTATGAAACTGAAGAAGATATACAATTTATCTCCGGGTCATTATGTCAATGATCGTTGACTACCAAGGAAAGATGCTAGATCAAGACCTAGAGATTTTTCTAATCATGAAAATCAAGATTTTGTTTTCCAGAACTATTAGCTATAACTATGTTTTTGATGATAATGTTATTTTCAAGTGAATATATTATTGAAAATTATTGAATAAATTTTATTCTATGGATCTCATGCAGAAAATTAGAATATAAAAATAAATTATTCAACGACGGATCTCAAAAAAAAATAACAATAATCAATCAATCATACCATGAGATCTTTGAGTGGCCATTAACGATCTCGTACCAGCATCTTACAAAGAATCAATAATGGTGTATAGATCTTCCTCTCCATCTCTATTTTATATCTGTCTTCTTAATGGGATGAGTTTCACCTTAGAAATGCAAGATCTTATATCTTAAGATTTCTCTACAATATATATAGGAGTGGAGTGGAAGCCTAATCCAATTATTAATATTAATGGGTCCACCCATCACAGTCCATTAATTGAATCAGGTCCATATCGATATTTGCTATATCACATGACTAAGACAATATGATCGCAGATAATTATGAGCTCTTTAATCATTCATTCAGACAATAACTTAGTTCATATTTTTTATTATAGATCAGAAAAAAAAATCAGTCTACAATCAATGAAAGTCCATTTTATAAAATTTCTAATATATATGACAATCTTCCTTCAACCTTGATCATCTAGACACATATCACGGGGCATTAACATGGTGCTTTTATAAAATATTTATATTTTTGCTGGTATGACTAATAAAGATCAAGTACCAGCCCATTATTAAAATAAAAAAAAGGGGTTGATTATGAGGTACATTATCATTTTCAAAAGTCCACTTTGATATGGATATATTAGTTGTTACATATAATCATCCAATGATTAGGAAAGCATATGGTCATGACAACACATAATGTTTGAGTAGAGATGGTTGCGATTCTAAATCCAAGTATAGAAGAGCAAAGGGAATTTAGAAGAAGTCAGGCCACAACGAGAGGGATAGATGGTCAAAAAAGTCCCAGACGAGTCAAGAAAAAAAAAAATTCAAAACATAAAAGGGTTGCTTCGATTAGTACAATGCTTGGGTTTAGAATCATAATCAGGTCTTGCACGTACGGAAATAGAAACATCAGTGTAAACTGAAGCTAGATTAGCAGCGTAGGTCTTCTTGGTCCAAGAGAGTTGAGAGTCCAAAAAAGAATTCCTCGCATTTTTCTCTTGTTCAAAAACATTCATGAGAGACGTTCGGAAAAGAGTTAGTATAAACATTCTTGCTACGGGCAGGGAAATAAGAGGCTTAGACAAAAATAAGAGTATCTTTATTAAGTAGGTAGAGCGTGGAAGGTTGCAACCACCATCCATCACATGACCCACATGCCTAATGCTAGTAATATGCCGATGTCACATGCCACGTCATCGAATAATAAGAAAGCTATCCAAGACAAAACGATTAATTTGCGCCAGCAAGCCCTTGAATTTTTCTTTTTTTTGGGCAGAAAGCAAAAGCTCTTGATTCACGAGCCCAATTTAGAATGCATTTTAGCACCTCAAGATTGAACAGCTACCGTCAAGACTTGTTGGACGTGCACGTCTCTATTTCTCTCTTTCTTTTTTAATTATTTTAAGTAGAGTTGCAAATGAATCAAATGGATACCGACGTACCTATATTTACACCGAGTGACCATGAATTTGGATATGAATATTAAATAGATATCAAAATCAAGCTATGTATCCTAAATAGATGATGATAAGAATTAAATATTATATATATTTATTTTATTTAAATGATGATAAATATAATTTATATATTATTTATATCCATATTTCGATATAAACAGACCTTGGGTGGGAAACCTTACATTAATAGATTCGAGGCATTAGTCGAACACGATTTACATTAAATATTTAAGATTAAATATTATTTAAAATATATAATGCAATAAATTAAATAAATTAATTTTTTTGCATTAAATATATTTGTTATAATATTGTATAAAAATAATCATAAATAATCTATATTTTAGATTATTTGTAAAGAAAGCTATATACAAATATATAAATATATAGAATTTAATATTTTTATTAAATAATCAAATAATAAAAATTTTTAAAATAAAATTAAATCTAATTAATTTTTATCACAAAAAATATTATTTTTAATTTATCAAATATGAAATATAATATAAACTAAGATAACTCTATTTAACTACAATGACTATTGTTTAAACAAATGTTAATTATTATTATAAAATATAACTAAATGCTGCAGTTGGACACGTAAGTCTTATATATCTGCATAATATTTAAAATTTAAATTTGATTCTAGATTCATATTTGGTTAGGCATCATAATTTTATTTGAATCGGATCAGAACTGGTTTGAAATCGGATATGGTGTGCTATCATCCAACCGATTTTATCCCTAATTTCCCTTCATGCCTTTAAATAAAATAAACACAAAAAATTTTAAAAAATATAGTATACATAAAAATAATCATATATAATTTGTATTTCCAAGGGCTTGTAAAAAAAATTATATATAAATATATAAATAATAAAATTAATATTTTTATTAAAATAATCAAATTATAGAATTTTAAATTTTTTAATAACAAAATTATTATACAATGAATTTTATTTTCAACATGAACAAGATTAATTTTTTAATTTTAAAAATATAAAATATCATAACATATACTAGCTAACTCTATCTAATAACATCAAGTGTATGCTATTCAGATAAATAAGTATTACATATCTGCAAAATATTTAAAATTTGAATCTGATTCTGAATTCATATTTAGTTGGATACTATGATTTTAATTCGAATATGATTCAAATTGATTTGGAGCTAGATATGGTGGGCTATTATCCAACACATTTTAGCCCTAATATTCTTTCATACATTTAAATAAATAAATGAGCAAAAAATTCTAAACTTATACAATATACATAAAATAATTATAAGTAAACTATTTTAGAGAGCTTGTAGGATAAATTAAATATAAATACATAGATATGTAGAAACTAATATTTTATTAAAATAATCAAATAATAAATTTTGGATTCTTTACAAAATAAAATGATATATAATTATTTATTTTTTAATCGTAAAAATCAATTTTTAATTTAAAATATAAAATATCATAATGTGAGGCAGATAAGTCTATTTAATAAAATGACTCAAGTTTAAATAAGTGTAAATCACTGCAGCTGAGTAACTAAGTATTATATATCCATAAAATATGTTAAATTTTAATCTGATTCTGGATTTATATTCAGTTGGATATGATAATTTTTATCCGAATCGGATCTAAACTTTTGGGAAGCCGGATATGATGGGCTATCGTCCAACCCGTTTCAACCCTAATTTTTCTTCATATCTTTAAATAAATAAGCGATGAAAATTCCGAATGCCATCATTTTCTCAAGTTTCCTGTTTCCTCCCCCCTCCTCTCTCTCCCGTTCGCTGGTTCGCTCGGCGTTCGTTCGCTCTCTTCTTCTCTTCGCGTCTTTTTTTTTTCCTCCCCTTCTCTCCACTCTTTCCTTTCGAAATTTTAAACAATGCCTGTAAGATTTCTGTGCTCATCTACCGATCTCCACTAGGGTTAGGGTTTCAATTTGACATCTGGAGATTTTGCTTTCTCAATTTCTTTTTTTATTTTCCTGAAAGTTAGGTTTGAGTTTCTTTCTCTAATTAATTTTCGCGGGCACAGTTACCTTCGAATCTATAGAAATATTTTTGACCTTTTATTCTTGATTTTAGAGATTGCAGACATTGTTGATGAGGGTTCCGGTTAGGATCGAGTTTGGATCGAGAAGGTCTTAGGGTTCGAAGATTTGGATCCCAAGGTAGTTGCTCTTGGTGAATTGTAGAGTTTGGGTTTTTTCAATTCATCAGTTGAAGAGAGCGGCATTTGGGTGCAAAAGGTGGAATTATTGCGGGGATTAATAGGTGATTGTGTGCATCTTTTTGAGTCTGGTGATCTTCTGGCTTGGAATGCGTGATTTGAGGGGTCCTCTGCGAAGCTGTGGAGGATCCCGTTGCAGGAAGAAGCTCAAATCAGGGCTGCGGGTTTATTCCTTGGTGGATTTTGGTGCAACGGAACATGCTCCATTCGATTCTCAGCTTCCATGAGGTTTTGTGTTGAGGAGAAGTATTGGAGTAGGAGATGGTTGTTCGAGAGGGCTAATACTTTGTTTCCGGAAGAAACCAGACGTAGCAGAAGAATATTTTCGGGCACTGTTTACTGGGTAATTCTTGTTGGAAGATTCTGAGAAATGTTTTCACCCGGGAAAAATCCTTCAAAAGATGCAACTGGAGTCTCAGGTGGGTGGTGATTCCAATGCGGTTTGTGTGGCCATATGGGGGGAGAAGGGTCCTCCTCACCGGAACTTTCACAAGGTCGGATTCAATTGTTTCCCACCCATTCCCTTTTGTTCATAACGTGTTGTTTGGTTTGTTTGTATTTGTTATTAAGCTATTTTCTAATATTCGTTGAACTAAGTTTTTTTTTTTGGTTCTTTTGGTACTTTTTTTTCCCAATGACATGTTACATTTGGTCAAGATACTCCATCATTGCACTTAGCTTTAGTATCCTTTAATGTTAGAATGGTACTCATCTATGCTAGAATTGTTGAACGTTAATCTAAGGATACAGAGTGCTAGGAGTTTGTAATCTAGTGGATTAGGAACTCCAGGAGGGTCCTCATCAATTAGAGGTGTAGGCTACTGATAGAAGTCAGAGCAAAAGTAGCACGGCCATAATCTTGTAAATTGATGCCGAACTATTCATCATGTTAGGGATACACTCATCTGACTAGCTATAGATCAAACATGTTGTTTCGTTGATACTTGTTTACAAGATTAATGTTTGTTTCATCATATCATGAGTTTCTGCTCTTTAGAGTTGTATAGATATATCTGTCTCTTTATAACTCTGGCATCCTTTTGTTAACTGATCTGCCTATTGTTGAATTATCTGTCTTAGGTGGACTGACCATATACCAATGTCCCCTGTCGAAGGTTGTCCTTCTGTATTTCAAACTGTATGGAACTTGACACCCGGCATTCACCAGGTCAGCTTCTGGTTCTTGTTCTTATGAATGCTAGGCTTGTGATGCTTCATTTTGTTAGCATCATCCTGGTCAATCTTTTTAAAATTTATAACGTGTACAAACTATGTTGATACTCTTGCTAATTGAGTTGCTGGTTGGATATATATATATATATATATATACTTATTTATTTATTTATTTATTTTTGGAGATGATTCTTTGGATGCTCATAACATAGCTACCTTCTTCAGAATCACAATTGAAAATGTCTAAGATCTAAGATCGGAGGTCAACATTTGGTTTACACTGCGCAAGTACTAAGGTCTGAATTATTACATGAAAACACGTCCATAAAAAAAAAATGCATCACATGCGGATATTTATGCAGATATCTGACTGAAGACACCCAGAGAATCATATCACATTGGTATTTTCCACATGCATTAAGGGACAGTGTGTAATTATGTCATGCCTCTGGATGTGCTAATTTTCCATCTGTTCTTTGGGCCTTTGGCTTATTTCTTCATGCTCCCTCATATGCAGTATAAGTTCTATGTTGATGGGGAATGGCGGCACGATGAGCGGCAACCTTATGTGGTGGGGAATTATGGGATAGTGAATACGTTGCTTCTTACTCAGGGACCTGATCTTATGCCTGCAGTCTTGAGCCCTGAGACACCTGGCAGCAGAATGAACATGGATGTAGACTACGAAAGCTTCCAACGTGTGGTAAGTTGACAATCACCTTTTGTGACTGATACTTCTTTAGATGGCATAGATTTATGCTAGTCATGTACAAAAACATGCATAAGTATGTACATCTGACATGAAAATTTACACATGTTGTCAACTTGTATAAATTTATTCATATTGGTGTAGATAAAGTAATAAACACTTTTATATGCACATATGAATTTAAACATTATTATGTTTTTCCTCAAGGTTTGTTATCCTGGTTGGTACCGCACTGTCCCAGCTGTACAGTATTATAATGGTACCGAACTGATATGCAGTCTCGTACCATACCAAAATTTGGTATCCGTCATATTGTACCACATACTGACACTATAATAGAATGATACCATTATGGAATCCGATATGGAGATGACAAATCTTGGTTTTCTGAATATTGTATTCTTAACAACCTAATGCTAAAATCCTTAAAAAATTGCTTCCATTTAGTTGCATTTAGTTTGGGAATGAAGCATGCAGAGCGTCTGAAAAGTATTCTAGTCAAACATGCTCCTGCCAGGTATAATTATTCCATGGATAAAGGTGGTCAGAAGCTATTCCTGGCATGAAGCCCTCTTTTATACAGGCTTCCTTGTTTTATGCACAAAAACATCCTCAGCTTTGAGTTACTTTAGAAATTTTTGTGAAAGCGAATAAAAAGAGCGGAGTTCCATGAGGCACAACTATCCTTTCCCAATTTCTTTTCCCAATCAGATGCATACTTAGCAATTAGAGTTGCTAATAAGTTCAAGCAGGCTTGATTCAACAGCTATTAGTAAGCACACAAGGAGAAAAATGAAGACCCAAGCTAACAACGAGGTTTTTAGTCTCATAGCTGTTACTTTTAGCGAAAACTGGTCTAGTTTGGCTAAAAGCCATTAAAAGTAGCTGAAACTGCCAGAACTCGAGCAGTTTTGGTGGTCAAAATTTTAAAACTTGGAATGATTCTCTTAGTTTTGGTGGGTATTGTGCATTAGGCATGGGGTATGGTGTACAATGTGCACCTACTAGAAGCTTCGATTTTCGTTAACACCTAATTAGATGCTTTATGATTGAATGTTGGTCATACTCGATGGCACCTTTGGATATTTGGTTGTATGGTTAAAGATGCCAATGTGTCTGTTCCTCAAGTGAGTATGAAAGGTTATGGATTGAGGACCTAGTTGCTTTCAGTTCATATTTGCTGTCTGTCTTTGATCTGAGTAGTGAGTAACCGATCCTGGGGTGCACTTGATACTGCAATCCTATTAGAAGGGGTTGACCTAGTTGGCAACAATAGGCACCAAGTTGGACATGACAGACACTAGCTAATCTTGTTTTATACCAATCAGGATGCAGTCAAAAAGGCACCATTCCTTGTTCTTTTTTCTTTTCTCCATTGTTCGCATTTGAATGGAGAAAGCAGGAGCAAGTCAGGAGAAAGAGACTGTAAACAAACACTGATTAAATATATATCCTAAAACCCAATCATGCACCTTAACACTCACCTAACCCTAATATATGACCTAGACAATCCCTGGAAAATGCTTAACAACTGTAAAAAAATCATAAAGCAAGGGAAAAAAGGCCTAGGGACAATATTAGGATGTTGTATCGTATCTTGTGTCAACATGACAGTGTGTTGGTATCATATGAACTTGGTCTCTGATCAATATCAAGACCGGGTCTTTAAACCTTGCGACAACTATATCTTTGGATGCTTTTCTTTTCTTGGTGATTTTCAAATTGAAAAGATTGTTTGAATAGTGTGTCCTTCAGAAAGTAATGTTTCTTTTGAATTTGTGAACCATAAATAATCTTTTGAAAGAATAATGGCTTAGGAAATGTGTGATGAGGCTTGCAAAAATGTCACAGTTAATGATCATGTGGGAAAAAATGGTTAAATATTTCAGGAAAAGTTAGATATGGAGCAAAATTTGAATATAATCAATTCCAAGATTTAAATCCCATGGATGGAGGTATTCTGGTGTCTCCATGGAGTGGGACGGCCAATCGTCCTGTCTTGCTTATGCATCTCAATAGATGTCCTCCATCTCTCTCTCTCTCTCTCTTCCTTT
>KE504907.1:612576-632349 GCA_000441515.1 Elaeis oleifera
GAGTACTATATAAATTTATATAGAGTTTTCAGATATTTGAATGCGGACAGAGGCGGAGCCACATTTGGTTGGGGTTCAATTGAACCTTAAGTTTTGATACAATATCCTTAGGGATATGTAAATATTATCTAAAAATTTGTATATATAAATTTTTGAGCCCTCATGAAATAAAAATTTTAGTTAGTTTAGTGATTTGAACTCCCATCCTCTATCCCCCATGTCTTTCTTTCTCTCTCATTTTCTCTCTCACGAAATGCTAAATGCAGTCGAGGACAACTGTATTAATATATTTGAATTCGCTTTCAATTAATGTAATTCTATTAAATTTATTTTATTTATTTATTTATTTAAATTTATATGTTGAACTCTTAGGATAAAAATCCTGACTATACCACTGGATACATATCGGATAGTTGTCTATCTATATCTATCTCTATTTTCTTTGATGGATATAGATGCAGGATATTAGTCGAATTCTTAAATTTTATCCATATTCGGATTGATTCGAATATGAAATAAATCTGGATGTGTATACCACTTTCACCCCTTAAGGGATTCTATTTTTTTTTACCATCTGACCTCAACTTTAGTTTTGCTATCAAAATCCTCGAAATATTTGAACTAGATAATGGAATGGATTCATTATTCGCTTGAAAGTGTCGTTGATGCCATATGATTAGTTCCACAGGGGTACTGAGATGAGCATAATTGACCAGGAACAATTAGATATTCTAATATTGCTAAATGAGTTTACCTTTGTTGGTTGGTATCCTTGTTCTGAAAGCAAAGGCCATTAAATTTGTTTGAGATGATATCGCTTTCACTATATTAAAAAAATATAAATTTTGGCGAGAAGATTGAGGATTCCAAAAATTACTTTCTTTTGCAAGTAACACTCAGTATTTCACTAAAAACAAAATTGATGGCGTATCTTTGGTGTAGATAAATTTATACATATCCCATAACACCTACCCTTTGTCTATTTTGATTGAAGTTTTATATTAGATTAGGTTGACTCAATTAAATTAAGAGAAATAATCAAATACAGATGAAAGGTTCGTGCATTGCAATACCAGGAAAGTTAATACTCCTTTTATTTGATTATGATTTTTTTTTGATCCATCCTTGCATGATTACCCATTTTATACATTGATAATTAATATGTTAGGCTACTTTATATGAAACAAAAATTTAGCTATTTTGATTTAATATAATTAATTTATTACAATATCATATTATATTTCAAAATAATTAAAAATATAATGAAAAAAATTATAACTCACATGTCATGTGACACTGATATTAATAATACTAGTAACGATGATAGAAACTTTTGCATGGAGGCTTAGCCCACATAAAGTTACCGGTTCATCATTTAGATGCTGGTATTGATAATGAAAATTTATACCGAATAATTATTAAATTTATTATTAATTATTATATAAATTAACTATTATAACTTTTATTTATTATAGTTTATTAAATTATTATATTTATTTGAAAATAGTTAAAAAAGAAAGAAATTATTCTGTACACCATGCAAGTTACATGTAGATATTTTTATGCCACACATAGGCCAGAGATTAAGTATAAAATGACCATCAAATCTAGACCTAGCTTTTAATCTCGAGATATATAATATAATAAAATTAAAAGCCAGACAAAAGAAATAGAGTCAATAAGAAGTGCTGCATGGCAAACTGACAGCAATGCAGCCCAAACTCGGCCAAGGTGATCCCCGCAAAGGAACGGCGGTGATAGTGCCCTTAAACTTACAGGCAGTGAATGGGATCCCACCAGGGCGGCAGGCTGGGAACAGGTGCGCAGTTTCGCCGGTATTCAAATCGTACCTTCCCCTCCACATAACCAACGCCCCGTCTCTCTCTCTCTCTCTCTCTCTCTCTCACGCGCCTCTCTCTCCAAATCTCTTTTTACCCGGATCGATCTTTCCCTCGCCCATCGATTTTAAATGGATATTTCTCTATAAAGGGAGTCGGCTTTGGTGGTAGACGGAAGCAGCAGCAGTGGAATCGGCTGACGTTGTCTTGGTCCGTAATGGATCGACCGATGGGGATGACTTCCGACGATCGGAGGGTGAGCCGTCTCCATCTTTTTTTCGATTAATCTAGGGTTAGGGTCGCCAGTCTTCAGCGTCGGCGTAGTTTCTTTTTTTTTCCCTAAAAAAATTCCACGCTCTTAGTTTCTTAGATTTACTCGAGAAAAGGTGTTTTTAAGACTAATATAATTGTTATCCATGTTTATCGTGCGATTAGGCTCAATTTAAACGTACCGCTATTTATATTATGAGATTGTAAAAGGACTTGTGTTTGAAGCTAGATTAGATAAATGATTGGAAATTAAAGGAGCTCATCTGTTAGGGAAGTGGTGAACAATAGCTGTTATGATGTTCCCCCTATTATCTGGAAAATAGTTTAGATTTTGAATGACGACTTGGAATTCAGTTCGAAGTTTTGGAAATTTTGACCTATTTGGAATCTGGGACCTCGTGTTCATAAGTAATCCTAGATTAGAAAACATAAAGGGAACGGAAGGGCATAAATGGTGATAGTGAGGCAGTAAAGAAGTCAGTGTGGAGGCTTTTCTCAAGAGGGCTGGAACTTGGAAGCATATATGATGGGATGTGTTGTGGTGGAGGAGGGAGGGCATCATTAGTCTTACATTGATTGTGAGTCAAGAAAATTTTGGCTTATATAAGAAGAGACAACCCATCCCACATGAGGCATCTTTTGAAGGGCAAAATCATGAGGCCCACGTGCCAAGCCATGAGCTCTTGGCCATAACAATGGCGCACTAGGAAGGGGACCACCCTCCGACCGTGGGATCCCTCCCATCCGTACATAGGCTTCTTCTTTACTGGGGAGGCTGTAGTAGAAATAAGGAGGAGGGCACCTCCTATCTATACATAGACTCCCCTTTGATTGGGAGGCTATATTGTGGTGTAGAAGGGAGGGCATTAATAGTCCCACATTGGTTGTGAGTCAAGGAAGACTCTAACTTATATAGGAAGGGATCATCCATTCTACGTGAGACGTCTTTTGAAGGATAAAATCATGAGGCCCATGGATCAGAGCGAATAATACCTCATGTGCCGAGTCATGAGCCCTTGGCCACAACAGGATGAATCCGATTTAGTCTTTTTTGTGGAAGAATATTTGATGAGACTAATTGCAACTGCAATCTTGTGTAGTTGAAGGGTAAAATCAAAGTGCTGGGTCAAGGAAGGTTGTGGCGAGTAGAGATTGGCAAAGATGCTACCAAAAAGATAGGTAATTTGATTCATTGGGAGAAACCACTCATCATAATTAGAAAAGTAGGGAAGAGTCTTTTATTATACATACGTACATATGTATAAGAAAATACTCTTGGTGTTTGGATATTACACATGGATTTTTATAATCCTTTCTTCCTATGTTGTACATTATTATTGGTTTTTGCTCCTATTGCCAAAGAGAATAAGTGATGAGGGGAGAAGGGGTTAGACATGGGAAGTAATTACAAAAAAAGTTTTTCTTTTGGAAATTGAGAAATGCAAAAAGCAATTAGAATTTGGAATATCAAATTTCTTTCTTCATGCCTTTTTATTTGTTCTTTTTGCAATATGCAAGGCTAGGGATGATTGTGAATGTTAACCTACTTTGGTTGCAACAAGAAAATTCACTATTTTTAGTATAAATCAACTATTGAAAGTAGTGCGATCACCGGAAGTTTGGAGCTAGTAGGTGAAATCATTTGGAACCATAGCTTTCCATTGTTATGTTCTTAGGAACCTCACAGTATGTAGTTAATGTATCTAATAGAATGCAATGCTATGACTGATGAAATGTCTGTTGATCCATGTACTTACAGATTCACTGGAAGAATTACTACAAAAGCCTCTTTCTTTAGCATATCAAAGTTTTGGTGTGGTGTATGGTGACTTGAGTACATCTCCTCTTTACGTGTACAGAAGTGCATTTTCTGGAAAGCTAAGCCATTATCAAGATGAAGAAACAATATTTGGTGTATGTTCCTTGATCTTGTGGACATTCACTCTAATCCCATTGCTTAAGTATGTTATCATTGTCTTGAGTGCTAATGATAATGGTGAAGGTGAGTGAGAATTTCCTTTTAGTCTGCATTTTTAATGTTTTCTCATACAATTTGTGCTTAGGATTTGTGTTTTCTTGGATAGGAGGACCATTTGCTCTGTACTCTCTCCTCTGCAGACATGCAAAGTTTAGTTTGCTTCCTAATCAGCAAGCAGCTGATGAGGAGCTTTCTACATACTATAGGCATGGGCACATGCCTGGCAATGTGATTAACTCTCCATTAAAAAGGTTCTAGAGAAGCATAAAGGGCTGAGAACTTGCTTGCTTCTTGTAGTTTATTTGCTGCTTCCATGGTGATAGGTGATGGCATCCTTACACCAGCAATTTCTGGTATAAGTGCTGTAGATTCACATTTCCTTTCTTCATTGTGTTACTTTTACACGATACTTTTTAATCGTCTTTAATAGATGATAATTATGCAGCTGTCATTTGGTCTCATGCTAGATGCTAACTCTTTTTTTTGGTCCTCTTCCAGTACTATCATCCATTTCCGGGTTGCAAGTTCGTGCAGAGAAATTAAGTAATGGTATGCATGGTTTATCTAAAAGAGTTTTCCCCTCTAAATTGGATGAGCACCACTTCAGAATTGCTGGCTGCTTTTATGAACTTACTTGATATACACTTGTAGTTTCTGAAACTTATAGCATGGTTATGTCCCAATCCAAAATGGAGGTTCCGGGTTTGAAGCTTGGTATGTGTTCCAAGCACTTGGACTTGAGTAATTTCATGGGGTGGGTCTTCCCTAAGAAATGAAAAAAGGATCCGAGACATGAACTTTCACACATGAACTCTGATATATGAATTTACTTCCTCTCTTCTAATCCAATAGGTCAACAGTTATTGTTATGCGTAAACTAGGAAATTATTATGGCATAATGCTGACTCAAATTTGTAAATTTAAGTTTGTAACCATTTTGAATATTCAGATTTTGAGAGATTCCTATTTCTTTTTGACAGGTTTGAAGCCATGTGTGGCTATATATAGTGGTACATGCATCTTGCTTGGGTGTTTATGTGAATTTGGTTATCGTAGTGTGTATTGCCAATGCTTATAGTAGTAGCGGATTACTAATACATTGTGTAGCTTTATTAGTAGGTGGCAGAATGGGCCTAATAAAAATGTGATTCATTTAATTTATGCCATGATCATTAACCTTGGATTCGTTTAACTCGTTAGTTATATGATTCAAATGCCCTCTGATTGTTTCCATTTCATGTGAGTCAAAGCATGATTTGGTCATTTCACCTCTTTGAGTGGAACAACAACATGCCCTATGTATATAAACTATATAGAAAATAAATTTATACATGTGCATGCACTAAATGAATATGGCAAAGACCCAGTATATGAGGTGTAAAATATAAAGGCAAGAAATCATTTCTTATTTTGGCAAGAAGGCAATATTCTTTTGGCTAGCAAAGTGAAATTGCAACAAAAGCATTTTATTCATCTATTGTCCATGTTATTTATGGAATTATTTCTTTGATATAATATATTTGGAATATGAAGTGAGCGGTAGTGATTCTAAAGCTATCAACATATTGGCAAGTACGTGTCATGGATCAAATTGGACTAGTTTCAATATTGAGAATTTAAAAGTGTGTCTTGGTGCACGAGGCTTCGACATTGCAGGATCTAGGGAGGGTTGGATGTATGCAGCCTTACCTGCTGGTGCAAAGATGTTGTTTCATGTTTCAAACCTATGACACTTAGGTCACAGTGGAGCAACCTTATACTTGCACCAAGACCTGCCCTATTCAATATTGAGAAGCCTCTATTCTAGCTTCAGCATCTTCAGATGCATCTGTTTATCATGCGTATGCCTAATCTTAAATTGGATAGTTACTTCAATTAGCTTACCCCACAACCCCTCTTTAAAAGCTGGTGTCCGAGTGCCTAGTCACAGGCTGTCATCCATTTCACATGTTGGGCGTAGCTGGTGTATTTGACGGCTTCCTGTTTAGTGCCAAGCATGCTTCCTTGGTAACTTCTAGTTTGATCAGGAAAACTACTGAAAATGAGTCTGCATCTTCAACTAGAAAATGTAACCCCTGTGGTCTAACCCCTGGGGCACCCAAAGATGCTAGTCGCGGCAAGTGAGATAAAAAAACCAGCTGGTTTTTTAAGATTTCAAAATTAATAATATGGTTGCTTTGAAGCAAGTCTACATATATCATATATTTTGCTAATGCCAATCAATAGTCAAGAGAACAGCATACTTTACTGAACATATGATGTCAAGTGTCAACACTTGCCATGTGCTAGCACATATAGATATATGACAGTGTAAATAGGTATAGGAAACCGCAAGTTGCTTTTGGCTACTTTTAATTTCCCTAATTGGAAGGGGCATGATTTGAATATGTTAATTGTAGCATTAGTTCTCATTGTGATATTCTAAGTCATATTACTTATGCATGTTTTCTTGATGTGTACGATCTGAACTTAATTCTTACACTGTATAAGGAGATCTAAGCTAAAAACTAATGTAAACTAGCACAATGCACCTTGGAATAAATAACCCGAGGCAAAAGAAGTTTCAGCTTCAAACATGTTAGGAGGTATTAGCTATCGCTCTACAACATTTCTGTTTTACATGATATTACTATGTGTTGAACCGTACCCTGCCTGAGGACTTGGGTGCTATGTGTTATGCTGATGTTGGTGAGCCTTTTGTATGGTACATGTCATGTGTCTTATCAGACAAGCTGGTGTTTGACACACAATGGGCACAAGGTCCAGTTCCTATCAACCTAACATGATGCTGGAGTTAGGTTTAAAAATAGTAATAGAAATAAATATCCCGCTGAGATCGAATTTGTAACTTTTAAACTTTCTTTTCAAATTAAACTGTTTTAGACAACTAACAGTTTTCTGTGAAAAGGAAAGAGAAAAAAGATTGGAGCAACATGTAGTGAGCTACAATTTTATAATATGTATGCGTGCTAATTTATGTGCAGTGTATTATTTAGAGTGATATGACGTACAATTCTAGAATGCATTGATGTAGCGAGGAACTAAGATGATCAAAATAATAAATAATTGAAGTACAAGACTAATAATATCGTTCCTACAGAAGTAAATGCAATTCTTGGAGCGCTCAACATAGAGAATGGTTACCATGCTCATGCATTTCCCTGTTGGGCATTAGGTTCACCAAGTGGATCTTATTAAGGTACTTTTGGTCTCATGCGAAAGCGTATAGCAGTGGTACCACTCATGGTAATGCCTCATGTACTCTTTGCACTGACCAGATCATAATATAATGTGAGCCTGGACTACGTGCATAAGTTTCAGTGCTGGAACACCGTGAGACCAGTGATTATGGTGGCGGTTGTATGTTTTTAGGCATCGACATGTTGATGATTGAATAAAGTAAATAGGGGTGGAAGTTGCTAACCTGAATCCACCAATCCACTAAAATCTGTCCAAAATAAACTGATAATATTGTGTTGGATTTGAGTTACTGGAAACCAACCTGATTATAAATAGGTTTGGTTCAGCTCTTGGCCCCAGATCTGCCAGGTCACCATGGGTGGAAAGCCCTTGAAACACATTGCTAGTGGTAACTGTGCAGGGGATCACAGGCCAGTCAAGGCTTAGATTGGGTAATAAGAAATGCTGTGTAATTCATAGTAACAGAAAACTATTGAAGAACGAAGTGGAGCAGACAATGTTCTCTAGGCACATCACGTTTTCTTCTGCTCTTTATTTTCATGCTCTCTTTATCTGACTTTATTTGGTTGCCTAATTCTAAATACCCTTCTATTATCTTTTGGTTTTAAGGTTTATGATTAGTGAGAACCTAATTGGGTTGGTGAGTTGGGTAGGGGTTCATATAAAATATATGGGTTTGTCATGGATTTCTTCTTTCAACCCAATTATATATTGGTCAGATATAAGTTAAGGGTCTTTTTTTTTTGACCTGACCATATTTGACCTGAACTGAACTTGATCCAACCTGGCCAACTGCCACCAGAAAGTCAATAAAGACCTTTCTTCTCCTGTGGTTCCTGATCTTTGCTATCATTTTTTCTTGTATGCAAATCTCTCAGTTAGTTTGTTGACCTAGCACCCAGCATCTTCTTCTGGCCACTGTTCTTGCTTATTGGTTGCTAATTTACATTTTATTTTCCTATCTTAACAAGATGTATTACTATGACCGGCCAAATATCAAGTCTTTTTCAAAGAAAACCTGTCAATTTGTTCTTGGCCGGAAAAAAGATGACATTCAATTTTTAATTAGTATTTGAACAAAACTTTCTTAAAGTAACCTTCATAGCTTGATACGTGCTGCAGGAACATATACTCTTGTTTGACTTTGTCTGGAAAGAGCTCCGAGTGCTCATGCATCTGAAATTCATGTTGTCATGAAATCTTTGCTAGCTGTTTGTATAACGGCATGTAAATATCATTATGATACCTGCTTACCACCTAGATCTGTGAATCTTTTCATTTGATATTTGTTGTGATTGTTTTGTTCAACTTCTGAGAATGCTATATTACCTGATGCACAGCTGAGGTGGTAATTATTGCCTGCATTGTGCTGGTTGGCCTCTTTGCTCTACAGCACAGGGGTACTCAGAGGGTAGCTTTTCTGTTTGCACCCATTGTTATCATTTGGCTCTTATGCATTGGCGTAATTGGTCTATACAATATCATTCACTGGAACCCCACAATTTATCGTGCTGTGTCTCCATACTATATCATTAAGTTCTTCAGAAGGACAGAAAAAGATGGTTGGCTTTCTCTAGGGGGAGTACTCCTCTGTATTACAGGTGAATGATGGAACAGAGTCTCAAGTCTAACGGTGCAGATTATCATTTTCATCTACTAACAGTTTCTTATATATGAGTTTTATTGACATCTACAGGTACTGAGGCTATGTTTGCAGATCTTGGCCACTTCACTGATTCATCCATTAAGGTATGCTGAGCTAGATTTATCTGCCTTTTTTCCTCTGTGAAAGTTCAATGCTTGTGATGGATGAGAGATCAAGTAGAAATTAGCTAGAGGGAGACCAAATTCCATTTTGAATATAATGAATATAAAGGAAAATATTCACTGTCAACTAAATATCACTTAATACAAAAGCAACTTGTTTATACACGCACGCATGCACGCACGCATGCACTCAATGACTCAATATAGAGTTATGCTGGTGATCTTTCAAGCTATTGCCTCCCCTTAGTTACTCTGCTTTAGTTGACATATAAATGCACTCCTATTATGTGAGACACAGTCTCTTTGTTTTTGTTCTTTTTTTTTTTAAAAATCTATTTATGTAGAGAGATGTAAATATGGTGTCTGTCCAGCCATGATTCTGCTTTATTGAACCCTTGTAATATGTCACCATCAAAAGGGAAGCCCCATAGAATCAGCCATGATGCTAGTGATTCTATGTCGCTGCTATTATTCATCCATCATGTCGAAGCATCATGTTTATTTGTGTTTAGTTGTAAAATGGCAAGGCAACATGAGGCCATCGACTCCCATGAAGGGTTTGCAGTGGTTGGTCCTAACTCCTAACCTCTTCTAGTTCATACAATCTTTGGTACTATTAACTTAAGAGATGTAAGGATAAGGTTGAAATGGGTTATTCTTTGTTGGGTAAATAATAATCTTTGCTTGTGCTGATGGTTGGTTGGTCGGGTGGTAAAGCAAGGAGTGGAGTTGGTGGGAATATCCATCATGATTCATCATGATACACAGCCATGGTATGTGATATATAATATGGAAACCTGAGAGGCAAAGTTATGAGACTTAGTATTGACACACTCAGGTTATTAAGCCGGTTGTCTGTGATTACAGGGAGACACACCTTAAAGCAAGGCATCACTTTCAGGAACACATGTTTAGAATTCATCAGCAGGCTACATTCTGGAATTTCTGTAATAGAACTCATATAAAAATGAAATGATGTACACAGGCGATACTGAGTTATGCACTATGAGTATTTTGCATGTGCAAGGTATGTGAACTTGTCAAGAGAAAAGATCCTCTTATGAATGGTTATGACTACAAGTATCAAAGTTTGGAGTATATTATACTCATGTATTCTCTTCATATCTCAACTATTTCAAAGAAAGCACAAAGGGTGTATCTATTATGTATTGGGTGTGCACATAAAGTAAAGGAAGTGGTGGAAGTAGTTCACTCAAGAAGGGACATGGTTTGCTTTGAAAGAAAAGTAGTAAAGATGCATCGATCCCATCCTTGTAGTTCATCTTATGTGCAGTAGAGATAATGTGTATTTACTTGCTAATAACCTGCATTCTCCAAGTCCTCATTCCATCTTAAGGTAGATCTTACACTATTGTGATAATTGTCTGACTTGTAGAAATGATTTATGCTTATTATAGAATTTCCTCTCAAACTTCAAGCAATTTAATCTTGAGTCTTATCTTGAAATTTCATGAAATTTGACGATTCTCATGAGTAATTCATGATTCCCTATACATGTTTAAGGACATATTTTGAGTTTTGATATCATTAAAATTGTCAAAGTATGCTTGTTCATTGAGATGCCACCTATAGTTCATCTCTCTCTCTCTTTGATTTTCTTTAATTATGCTTATGCTTATGCTCTATATTTCTTGAGTTCTTGATTATTTTTTAATTATATCCTCTTTTGTCTCTAACAAGTCAGCTCCCAATCTCAAAAAATGAATGGACATAACCATAAAATTACATTTGTCTGATGATGAGGAAAGGAGAGTGTCAAAGAGGTGGTAAGAGCAAGATGGGAATTACTGGATATCAAGTGGCGGCTACCAAGGCAAGTTAAGATAATTGAGTATGCATGGGCATAAGTGACGGCTAAGCGTCAGGCTGCACCAGTGCAATTAATATAAAAGCAATGCTTGTGGAGTTGTGGTCACCACAGGTGCCTAATCAAACTGAAAGTTATTTAAGGTAACTGCATGAAAATGATTGGCAACTTGAAAGTTTATATATGCAATCATGAAGAGTTAGGAGGAGCATATTGATGCACTCTTAATCTTTGAGGAATGCTTATAACATTTGAGCTAAACAATAAAAAAACTATGCAGTTTTAGGCTAAAGATGTTTGGCAAAGTATGTATTCAGCTGAACCAGACTTTGAAGCCAATGGATAGTATAGTTGGCTAGCAAAGTTAACTAGCGGTAAGGTAGACAAGCCAGTGAAGTAAAAGTGGTCTTCCTGTTGTGCATCTAAACAACACAACCTTATATACTAGCTTGACTTGTGCATATACCTACCTGAGTGGCATCTTACCTTTTTTTGGCTACTTTAGCAATATCTGCACTTCAATGTGAAATCATCTATAAGTCGACGACTTAAATTTCTTTCTAGAGGCATTTTGAAGTTTCAATTATCTCATGCCAAAATTCAGCTAGTGATTAATGCAAATGGGAGGTGGGCTGCCAGTAGACACCTAGGGAGGAAAGAATGACAATGTTGTCTCATGTCAACAAAATCAAGATAGTAAAGCATACTTCTAGAAAACATAGAGATAGTGCATGTAGCAAAATTAGTTCTTCATGAAGCTTAAGATCTCTGGGAATGGAGAAAAGGCTACTGGCATGGAATATGTGGTATCATGAGAAGAAGACAACCGAATGACTAAGAACTGAAAAGTTCAAGTATTTGTTGGTTGTGTGGCAAAGTCATCAGAACACCATATTTGAAGGTTGCCAGTGTAACGAGTGATTCTATTGGAAAGGAGTGGCATGCCAAGCAAAAGTGAGGATGGCATGCATAGTCAGCTAAGAGACAGAATGAAGAAACAAATGAGAATCAACATTGTGTGTCAAATTTCAAAAAGAAAGAAGGAGGATGAGTGTGTGTGTGGAGGGGGGGGAGTGCTCTTATATTTTACCTATGAATCAGTTTTAAGAAAGTTGAAAAAATGCAGATCTTTTGAAGATGCTATATAATGTAAGTGCAAGTTCTTTGCTGCTGCGATTCTCAAAATAAGGGAGGGAGAGGCAACAGTACATGGCTTTTCTTGCATCTCTATTTTCCTTACCATTGTTCAAGTGCACCCACCCCCAGGTGAAATCTCATTCTCTTTTTTCCCTTCCTCCCGCCTCGCTACCTCATTCTCTCTTTGTATTTCTTTCAGTCCTACGAGGGATTTCCTTCCATGGCAAATGTTTGTACTGCCAAAAACCCTGGTTTAAGGGTGCATGTAGATTTGTTACAGGAGCATTGCACTTAGTGGTTATGGCATGTTGACACCGGCCTCTGGAGGCTTGTATATCCAGCATTACCTACTTCTATTTCACCTATAACTCTTTGTATGTATACTTTCCCTCATTCATGTGATTTATACCATGAAGTCAATGATATCCTTGTTATGCGCAGGTTGCATTTGTTTCTGTAATTTACCCATGTCTGGTACTGCAATATATGGGGCAGGCAGCATTCTTCCAAAATTTTCTGTTGTACCTATAAGCTTCTATAAATCCATTCCAGGTAAGCCTTGGCACCTTCAAAGTGTGCACCATACAGTTTTCAGGCATGACATTTGTATGTTGTTGTTTGCTTTTTTTCTTGCAGAACCTGTCTTTTGGCCAGTTTTTGTGCTAGCCACTCTTGCTGCTATAGTCGCTAGCCAAGCCATCATCTCAGGAACATTTTCAATTATCAAGCAATGTCATGCTTTGGGTTGTTTCCACGCATCAAAATTGTCCACACATCAAGGTGGATCTATGGACAGATATACATACCTGAAATAAACTGGATCCTTATGGTCCTTTGTCTGGCCGTCACTATTGGCTTCCATGACACAACCTTAATTGGAAATGCTTATGGTAAGTCTGCATGACAGTCCATATCAGCTTGATAACTTCTGAATTCTTGTCTATTGTTACTGTATATTTTCATGGTTCCTGAATCATGCTTACATACCAGTCCAGATAATTGTGTTATTGTCCGATCTGAATTTGTGTCTTAGTATTAGCTCATGTATACTTCAGTGGTAACTAATATGATTAGCCACCCAGATATATTTATTCTAAGAGGGAAACTTGTGTTGTCAGGAATTGCATGCGTAATTGTGATGTTCGTGACTACATGGTTGATGGCGCTGATCATCATTTTGTATGGCAAAAGCATGTCTTGCTTGCTTTGTTGTTCCTCATATCTTTTGGATCTATTGAGGCTGTCTATTTTCTTCTTCAGTTATGAAAGTTCCCCAGGGAGGATGGGCACCTCTTGTGCTCTCCTTTGTTATTATGGTCATCATGTACGTTTGGCACTATGGCACTAGAAGGAAATATCAATTTGACCTACAAACAAAGTCTCTATGAAATGGATTCTGACTCTTGGCCCCAGCCTTGGAATTGTTCGTGTACCAGGAATTGGACTTATTTACACAGAACTGGTAACAGGAGTGCCTGCTATCTTCTCTCACTTTATCACCAACCTTCCTGCTTTCCATCAAGTTCTAGTCTTTGTTTGCATGAAGTCAGTGCAAGTTCCATATGTTCCCATGGATGAACGGTGTCTCATAGGTCGGATTGGTCCTAGAGCCTACCGTATGTACAGGTGCATTGTGAGATATGGGTATAAGGATGTGCGGAAGGATGATGACAACTTTGAGAACCAATTGGTGATGAGCATTGCCAAGTTCATTCAGATGGAAGCTGAGGAACATCCTCAGGCAGTTATGACATATCTCCTGAAGGAAGGATGGCTGTAATACAAACATCTGAAATGTCTGTCTCAGGGCTGATAATGAAGGAGGCTGATGAGAATGCAGGTGACTCTACCATTGTGAGGAGCAGCAAATCAGAAACACTCCGAAGCTTGCAATCACTATATGAGCAAGAATCACCGAGTGTGAGCCAAAGAATGCAGGTTCGATTTGAGCTGCTAGAAGCAGAGTATATGGACCCACAGGTTAGAGAAGAGCTAATGGCTCTTGTCGAAGCAAAAAGAGCAGGAGTTGCATATATCATGGGCCACTCTTATATAAAAGCCAGGAGATCTTCATCATTTTTAAGAATTTGTCATCAATGTTGCCTACTCCTTCCTCCGAAAGAATTGCAGGGGCCCAGCAGTAGCCTTAAACATCCCCCACATCAGCCTCATTGAAGTGGGTATGATCTACTATGTTTAGTTGGGTGCTCCTTTTATCAGGATCTTTTGGGCAGCAGCAGAGGAAGGTAAGCAGTAGAGACAATCAAATTTCAGCTGTAAAGTATCTTTTTCCCCCTCTCCCTATCATTTATCTGTATCTGTATTTAGTAACTTATTTTATTTGGTAGGACTTGTAACAAAGTTGGTGTGGAGGATGTTATCTGTGGCCAGGTGTGGCATATCATTTAAGTATTCCAATTTTTAGTATGTCAGGGAAGTGTAACTTAGTTGATATGGGGTGCTCTATGTAGTACCTGCATCAGTATGCTGTTGTTGAATCCTATCTAAGTACCCACAAATTGTTCATTTAGCTACCTTGCCCACCAGTCTCTAGTCAGTAGTGTAGTGTGGTGATAAAAAACCAACATTTGCAGAAAAATGAGCAACAGAGAAACTACTAATTACTGTAGAGAAAAATGATGAGCACTTTATGCAGAAAATGCTCACCATTTGAGCTAAATGTGGTGGCTTGCTTGGTTAGAAATCCTTTTGTTTGAGAAAGAATAAGAAACTAAATCTCAAAAATAGAGGAGTAAGAAATGGTCTCAATTTCAAGATAGATGATAAAGAACTAGATATGCTTGCTAAGAGGGCTTTGGAGAATACCATGTTTCAGTTACTACTTTCTTAGTCAACTAGAATTATTGTAAATCTTAATGATGCTCTGGTCATTGCAGTGCAAACAGGAGATTGTTGACTGCTCTAGTATGTGAGTTGTGAAGGTTGAGTCTGTGCTCTGGTGACTTGGACTTTGAACCAGACAAAATGCTTATCGTGCTTGACATAGAGCACTGCTGCTAATCACAAACCGGTAGTTATCATGTCAATATATGATGCAGCGCTTGAAAATGTGTTCAATTGAGGAACTGAGTGGATAAGCCATGACAAATGGACTTATAGGTTATAGTTTATGTCCTGCTTTCATGGCATATCAGATCACTATGTATTAAAGATAAGACAAGTAGAAATTAAGATGCAATGTAAATCTCATGTTTGTAAATTGAAGACCTCTCTTTCCCTGCAAGTATGAGGATTTGAGTCCTAAAAGTAGCTGTTTTTTTCCATGTCATTTTTGAAAGACGCTAAAACTATTCAGGTGTATATCATCTCTTCTGATCAGTGACTGTTAATATTTTTTTCCCCCTAGCGAAAGACAAATCTCATGATGATAAAGGAGGCTCAGTCCAGCTTGATTTATGAAGTTGTGAATGCAGTCCAGAGTCTGGCTAATTTGATTTTTTTGATAACTTTGGTTTATGGTGCACTGTTCGGTTATTTGTTGTGATCAATAGAAACAAAACATAACCATTTTGTTGCAGTTGTGCAGATTCTTTTGCTGTTTATGCGCTTGTTTGCCAATCATGCTGGCATTATTATGAGGTTTAAGTGTTTAACATCTTTTTACCGATCCTGTTTGCATTAGGTTTTCTTGAACTCCCAAACTGTTGGTCTTTGCACTTGTCCTTTCTCAACCCAACTAAGAACTGGAGACAGCTTTGGCTGATAGCTCTCTGTGCAATTTTCTGCATCTTCCTTTATTATTTTAAAGGAGGAACCCTACTCAAAGGGTCCCTGTTGTTATATAATTACAGGGGTGTATTCCCAGTACAGTATTCCTGGGTTGAAATCCTGGGGAAACATTACTCAAGATTCGTTCTTTTGTTTTGAGTCGAAGGGTATTACCATTGAGCTAATGTTTACCTCATGTCATATCAAACTGATCATTGAGTGCATGCAATGTATGTGAGGAGGCATGAAAGTCAGTCTGTCATGTTTTATATTGGTGAACTAGGGTTTGTTAGTCATAGCTCTCTGTTGAGCAACCAAAGGTGCAGGTTTGGATGGTGCATCTTCAAATATTTTGACTTGTGGAAAGTTTTAGTGATGATGAGTCTCTCCTTTTTTTCCTCAAAAATATATATATCCTCATTTTTGGTTATTGCAGTTAACTTATTCTTATAAAGATCAAGAACTAAAGCCAGAGTCTCTTTAGGAAAGAGAAGAGTACTTGGCAAATAAATCGAAGATCAGGATGTGGAAACAGGACAAATCAGATGGCATTTGAGAGCTTGAGTTTATAATTAAAATCAGAATAAATGTGGCAATGCTCTCTTCTCATCGTCTCACATAAACATACACTGAAATCACTGAACCCATACAAAATGCCTTGCATCAAGCTTAAGGGAAGTGATGCCAGCTCAAAAATTCTTTTGAATTTAATAGCCTTCACAAAGTATCACTCTCAGGCTTTATGAAGTGATGCACGAGTATGATGTACACATGCAAAAAGCCTTGTTTGTTTCAATGCTTTCTACCCGATCCATGTCATAACCTTATGGCCTGGAAACATGCTGAATCCTTGTAATCGGCTGCATAGAGTAGGCAGGGAGAAAGGACCAGAACAGTCTGCTGACACTACGATCCGCATATAATATGATTTCACGGGTAACATTTTAATGTATTATAGTCCCTTGGGCAGCATACGATTTCAAACATATTTTCCCTCTCTTTCAAGAAATTCACTTTTTTTTTTTGTTTGGTGGATGCGTTAATTAGAAACAACACATACAAAAGCAAAGCAACAGAAAGAAAAGAAAATACAAAACAGCGGAATGAATTACGGAGGCCGGGGACAATACAGTCCACGAGCATCGGAAGTCAGGAGTGATGCCAGATCTGGATGGAGCAAATCAAACTGAGAAAGGAAGATAGTGTTATCCGTCCCAGCCAGCCAATCCGCAACATAGTTACCTTTCCTTAAAGTGTGTTGGATAGAGAAGCAGGAGAAATTGATAATAATCCGAGCAATCTCACGAACAAGTGGGCAGTTAGACAGGGAGATATGTTTAGGATCAAGCCAATGAATGACGGTTAGAGAGTCCCCTTCAAGGATGATATTCGGCCTCACAAACCTGCTTTGAACCACCTTCAGTGCCTCCCAAGCAGCACGGAGTTCGGTGAGAGGAACAGAGGATGAATGGAAAGCTCGAGCTCCGGCGTACAACGATCTCCCAAGGTGGTCCCGAATCACAAACTCATTACAGGCAATATCTTTTCTCACAGAGCCATCAAAGTTGAGCTTCAACCAACTATGGGAGGGGCATCCAACACACCAAAGTGGGTAGCTGAGCAAGGGGGGCTACTAGAGCCGTGAATGCCCCAGGACATGTCTTGGAAGAAAGCATTAGTAAATTCACTGGTTCGACGAAGAGAAGCAGAAGCAATTTTCTTGGCATTCAGTATTTGCCGCTGATGAGTATGAGAGTTGCGAGCAAACCATAGATACCATCCACAATAAGCATTCGTAGCCTTCTGCAAAATCTTATTTGAGTTCATGAGAACCTGCATAAGATTGTCAAGAGAGGCTAGGGGTTGAGATAAACCAATTCTACCAGCTACGTGGTTCCAGATCAATATGGCAACAGAACAATTGCAGAGGGTGTGCTCAAGATCTTCCACAGCACCACAAACATCACAGGCCTCCTGACCAATCGGAAGAATGCCTTGATGGGTAAGCACCACTTTGGTCGGCAAAGCTCTCCAAGCAACTTTCCACCAGAAGAATTTAACACGAGGAGACGTGGACAGATTCCAAATAGCATTGAACTTGCCAGGAGCTTCTATTTCATTTAGATCCTAAGGTAACAATAGTTTATAAACTTGTTTGACTGTTACCTTTGCCACACCAGAGTCCGCCAAGACACAAGAATCCTTTTCATCCATCTGCAGGAGAGGGAGAGACAGTATAGATTGTATTAAGTCCGGATGAAAGTATTCAGTCAAGATATCATGGTTCCATCTCCTGGGTTGAAGTAGTAGAGCTGAGACCTTGTCATCATCTGTCACCACGTTGGAATTAAATATAGATGGCAATGATCGGAGAGGAAAGTTCGATATCCAACGAAAAGCTTTGAAGTTTTTCTGAATTTTATCCAACAGACTTACTGGGGTGACACAGTGGGAAAGAAGATGAAGAGGGATCGATGGGAGAACAGATTGAAGGAGAATAGATCAGCTGCTTGAGACAAGAATCTCCACTTCCACCCAGCCATTTAGATTGGATCTTCTCAAGGATGAAATGACAATCGGAGATTTCAATCTGGAACCACTTAGGGGATGCTCGGGTACCTAAAAGGACTAGTTTGATCTATATTTGCAGTAAGCTGAGTATAGCTCCATGAGTATCTTTGTCAATCTTTGGACTGAAAATTATCTGCGATTTTTGAACATTTACACACTGCCCTGATTGCTCGCAGAAACTGGCCTTGATATCTTTCAAAACTCTAGTATTTGGATCGTGGCTTTAGCAATATGAATCAAGTCATCGGCAAACATGATATGTGAAATGGTAGGGCCCCACAACAGTAGGATGATAGGCTTGTAACCTCCCTCTTGTGCATTCTGATGGAGTATACAGGACAGCATTCAAACCAAACGAAAGGAGAGGTGATTACGGACATCCTTGTCTCAATCCTTTGGAAGAATGAAACCACTCTGAAGGAGTACCATTCACCGTGACTGCAAACTTTGGCTTAGTTATACAACATGAAATCCACTCAATGAAAGTTGGATGAAAGTTTATGAGATGAAGAGTGTAGAGAAGATAGTCCCAATTCACCCTATCGTAAGCCCGTTCCATATCAACCTTTGCTAGCATTAGAGCCTTTCTTCTTGGTGCATTTTCAAGGGAATGGAGGATTTCTTGCACAAGAAGTATATTATCAGCAATCCGTCTCCCCTGTACAAAGGCGCCTTGTTCCAATGAGATTAGATTAGGCATGAGGTGCTTCATCCTGTTAACCAGTAACTTTGCCATAATTTGTAGATCGCATTTGTTATACCCCAAAATCTTAAGACACAGCTCTTAAAGCATAAACCAGCAAAAAAAAAGAAAAAAAGAAAGAAATAACCAGCATGTGCTGGACATACGTGGGAAGCTGCAGATTCAGTGGGAACTAAGGAAACGTGGAGAACTCCTTCATCGATTGAGAGTCTAAAATCCACTTAAAAATCTAATTGAAATCGAATTGAAACTCTTCCTTTAGAGATTTATTTAAGGACCTCAACCTCTTGATTCATCATCACCGAAAATCATCAAAGATCGCTGTTCTTTCTCCCTGATTTCTTCTTGAAATACCTTCAGTTTTAAATTGATTTGGCCATCAAAAATCAGCTCAAAATTCCATCTAAATCAGATAAATCTCTTCCCTTTTATTCTTTAAATCTTTTCTGGTTTTAATCTTAAATTTTTTTGAGTTTTCTGTTGAAAATCCCTTGAAAATCATTGTTTTTTTTCTTCAAATTCTTTGTGTTTGTCTTCCGTCTTTGATTCCCATCGCCGTGAGCCGCCACCGGTCATCGGACCCAACCAGTTGGCATCGTCGGGGACTGCCCCACCGGCCTGAGTGGTGGTCGGCTGGGGGGAGGCCTCTTAGTTCGGGAACAAGGGGGAGGAAGACCTCCCTGTTCCGTAAAAAAAAAGAAGGAAGAGAGAGGATGCATGCGGTCCACTGTTTCCCATGAAGTAGAAGAAA
>KE504907.1:633912-644026 GCA_000441515.1 Elaeis oleifera
CACATGACCCGATCCGATCCGAATTAGACCCGAACCGGACCCACATTTCATGGATTGGGACTGGGTTATATATGGACCCGATCCGATCCAAATGATCCAATGGGTCAATAAATTCGACCATGGACCCGACCCGACCCGACCCGATTTTTATTGGGATGGGTATGGGTTCAATATCAAGACTCGATCAAGAAATTGGTCGGATCGGGATCACTCAAGACCCGGTCCGACCCTACCCATTTGCAGGCCTAGTTATGATACAAAAGTGTTTTGATATAGATCGGATTTATGCTCTCAGTCTAACTATGTTTCAGTGGACCCTACTAATAGGGATTATACGTTGGTATTCAGTGGACTCCATCAGTGGGGGTTATGTGCTGGTATTTAGTGGACTCTGCTAGTAGAGATTATGCACTGATATTCAATGGACCCTGCCAGTAGAGGTTGTGCACTGGTATTCAGTGAATTCCGTCAATGAGGATTAAATGTTGGTCATAGTCGAGGCTGATGAGTTATGAGTATTTTAATTCGAATCGAATTTATGATTATATTATATGAGAATATTTGAAAAGATTGGATTTGCATTGAATTAGCATGAAATATATTTTTATATTTATTCGCAGCATTGTTCTTGAATATTATATAATATCTAAAATATCTAGTTGAGATATTTGTTACTTACTGGACTGTTTAGCTCATTATCTTTTTTTTTATTTTTTTCAGATTCAGATAATTAATTATGAGCGTAGGTCATAATGTTGGGACAGAGTTTTTAGATGCGAGATTTAACATTATCAATTTCTTTGAACTTAGATCTATTATTTATTTTAGTAAATTTTATTAGACGTAAGATATTTAATTTAGTTATTTGAATTAAAGTTGAATAATAATTATTTGAATTTTATTCCGCTGTGATGCATTGATATCATGATGAGATGCCTTGCGTGTTTATGAAGAGAATTTTTCATAAATATGCGGCGGTTGTCATGATCTTCGGTTCGTAATTTCGGATCGGGGCATCGCGGCATTGCAGAGACTAATGAGCCTATAATCATTTGATTGAGTGGGGTTTGATTTCCTAGGCACCAGAACGATGAACGTTGCTTTCGTAATAGCAGGTTATAGCGGACGTCATTATGACCACCCGATGTAGTATCTTCAATCCGAAGAGCATTAATTTGTTCTTCCAAAGACTGTGCCTTCTTAAATAAATTTCCCACACTCACTCTGTTCCAGTCAAGCAGAGAGTGTTTGGTTGACTTGAGAAGAAGGTTGATCCTGATGGCAGGGGAATAGAACGATGTCCTTTCCAAGCACACTGAACAACTTCACTTATCCCCGCGTATGATAGCCAAAATCTCTCGAACCGGAATGGCGTAGGTTTCCTGATAGTCTCCGAGATAACTTCAATGAAAAGCAGACAGTGATCAGAACCAATACGTGGCAAGTGATGGACCTTGGCTTCCGGAAACCTAATGATCCAGCTGTTAGTGCATAGAGTTCTGTCCAGGTGCTCCCAGACCCTGGCTCTTCCCTTCCAGAAATTCACATTGGACATCAAAACTAGCAACCAAACCCCAATCTACACACCACAGTAAGGTTTATCATCCTACAATTGCTCTTAGATGCGAGTGGCAATTAGGTTGGTCATCCAGGCATAGTTCATGTCGGGTACATGACAGATAAAAAAATTTTCAACTCAAACCCAATCTGTTTATTAATTGGGTCAAAAATCCATATCCATGACCATCTTATTAAATTGGCAATCTCGTTTGATCTACTACTGGTTGAAATAAGTTAAATGGGTTAAATGGTTAAGCATTGCCACTGTTGTTTTTCATGGACATTGTTAAGAAACAGTTGCTGGCCTCCTAGAACCCTGATTGAGATAATGACTGGACCAGAAGGTGAAGGTTCTCGTAGTGATTACTGGTGATGGTAACAAGAAGCAATGAGCTTAGAGAAACACCAGGGACTATTGTTCCCCTGGCAACCATTTGAAGTCCTGGCTGAGGTATATTAGCTTCTCTGGCTGGTCTTGCAATACAGCTGCATCATTCGATGAAGCATGGATATTAGATATGGACTGGCAGATTGTTGGAAAGAATCAAAACATATCCAGTTAAATTTTGATATCAAATATATGGTTGACAAAAATGACTTGCCTGTTCTGCAACATCTTGGCTTGGAGGCTATTTTATCTGCAGTCACAGTAAGTTAAATGAGCACTATAACAAAAATGTAAAGCTACCTAAAAGCAGTGTGGTAAATTATATTTTGAGAACCACCTACCGTTCAACATAAACTAGTCAAACCTGGTATAGACAACATTCTTGGGATTTTGGCAGTACATTTCAGGCACTGTCATTTACTTTCTTCTGTTAAAGTAACTACAGGGCTTTAAGAATTACATAATAAAAGCCAAAGCTAAATATTTGCAAACTTAAAATATTAAGGAAGAGAACTGTGTCAATCCTTATAACATATCATATAAATCAGCTGTTCTCGCTGATCTTCAGCTATTTGACAATTTACTATATGAAAATACACGAACAATGAATGGTTCTTCAGGTACATAATCTTAGCTCTGTAGTAACAGAATGGTATAATCTCCTCAAGCATCCAAAACCTTATTCTGTAAAGTATCAACCATAAAAAGCTTGAATCGAGACGTTTGGAAGGAGACTTACTTTGATTGGTTGCCATGAGGTCTTAGCAAGAGGGTAGAAGAGAAATCAGACCCTATGTTTCCAAATTGGCTTCCTAATATTAGGATGTGTTTCTTACTCCCTCCTAATTATTTGGGACTACTCTCAGGATGACATACTTCAGAATAGTGGTTAGGGCCAGTGGCTGGAGGGATACCTTTTGATAGGAATTGTTACAAGGTGAAGGAACCAGGGCAAAATAAGTTATGCGTATGTTCTTATTCACATGATACTGATATATAACTTGGGAACTCATATTTTTGCTGGAACACCGATCCTATATCTGATAATGAAGACAAGAACATCCATTATTCCTACAAGCAAGCAATTATATGACTTGGTAGATGAAAGAACATAATATCAGAAATTCAGGGATTGACTAGATTACCAACCTTTGGGGCTCATTATTTGATGGGTAAATATCATGAAAAAATTGATCAACTTTTCTATTAATCAATTTATCGATGTTCTCACGCTTCTCAAGATTGATAAATTATTTTTTATGGACAGCATTTACTCATAAAATGAAGGAAAATCTTACCACCTAGGAGGTGGGTAAGCCATTTTGCCATCAACCAAAAAATAATATTTAATTTCATTCCAAATATACCCTTAATCTTCTAATAATAATAATAATATGGTATGAAAAAAAAATCATAACCAAAAAGAAAAAAATGCTGATCATAGTTTACTTATTTATATGTTTTTCCAAATAGATAAATTCAATGAAGATAACCAGAAATACATAAACCCTAGGAAGTATAAGACTAAAAGGAAATAATTCATAGTTCAAAAAGACTTCGATGATAAGAAATTATTTATCAATATCTTGAGTTCTATAATAAAGTAAATTTTGAATAGATCTACCACAAGTCATAGCTATGTTCAAATATTTCCAATAAAGTAGCAAGAACTGATAAGTGAAAAGTCTAGAGTTTAAAAATAATTTTCAGCTTATCATTCTCATTGATATAAGGCACTTTATATGGTGCATGATTTACAACCAAAATTGGAAACACCATAAAATCAGGAAAAGGAAATAAAATCAGAAAATAAAATCAAAATAAGATCGGAAAATATAATAAGATCAGGAAACAATATCAAATCTGCATAAATGAGGAAACTATATAACAAGATCAGGAAACAATATCAAATCTGCATAAACGGGGAAATCGTATCTTCTTTATACCTCCGCAAGATCGGTAGTACGGGACGAATACCGATCTGAATATAATCTCAGCAAACAGCTTCTTGGACAGATGCTTCGTTAATGCACCGGCCAGCTGGTCTGCAGAATGAATGTGCTTTACCTCTATTTGCTTCTTCTCAACCTGGTCCCGTACAAAGTGGAAATCTATGGCAACATGTTTCATGCGGCCGTGAAAAATTGGATTTTTGCAGAGATATGTGGCACCAACATTGTCACAATATACAGTAAAAGTTTTGTGGAGAGAAAGGCGAAATTTGCGAAAAAGATTAACAATCCAATCAAGCTCCTCACCCTCCATTGTCTTTGGACACGGCACCGTGATGCAGCCCCCTCAACTGATATCATTCAATCCAGCTTCTCAACTATCTCTTAAACTGACAGGAAGCACTAACTACTCAACCTGGCAGGCCCAGGTAACTATCTTGCTGTTCGGGTACGATCTTCTTTCATTCATTGATGGCTCCTCTTCTTGTCCGCCCATGCATCTCTAGGATAATGAACGGCAACATGTGAACCCGGATACAAGTTATGGCAACGTCTAGACAGTCTAGTACGAAATGCAATCATGGCCTCCGTAGATCACTCTATTGCACCATTGATTGCTCATGCTTCGACTGCCCAACGAGCATGGGATATTCTTTGGACTACCTATGCCAACAAATCTCAATCTAGGATTTTTGGCCTCCGAGAGATATTGTCCCACCTCCGTCGTGACTCCAACCCAGTGGCCGACTACATGCGAGAGATCAAATCTCTTGCCGATGATCTTGCTGCTAGCGGTTCTCCGCTAAACAATGAAGAACTTGTGATTAAAGTTCTTAGCAGACTGGGTTCTGATTACAAGAATTATCTGCTGCTATTCGTGCTTGTGACAACTCGATTTCCTTTGAAGAACTGTACGACCAACTTCTCGCACATGAAGTGTTTCTTAAACATTCTGAACCAAAGCGAGAAAGCCCAGTTACTACTGCCCAACTGAATCAGCGTGGCTCCAACAGTCAGAATAGAGGACGCAACGACAACCAGAACCGACGAGGCAATCCGGCACCCAATTACTTCTTGCCAAACAATCGTAATTTTTTCGGACAGCAACAAAATTTTTCTCCTCGATCGTAAAGAAAATTGGTTTCCTCATTTATGCAGATTTGATATTGTTTCCTGATCTTGTTATATGGTTTCCTAATTTATGCAGATTTGATATTGTTTCCTGATCTTGTTATATTTTTCGATCTTATTTTGATTTTATTCTCTGATTTTATTTCTTTTCCTGATTTTTGGTATTTTCCAATTTTGATTGTAAATCATGCACTATATAAAGTGCCTTGTATCAATGAGAATGCTGAAAATTATTTTTAAACTCTAGACTTTGTATGATATCAGAGCACTACTTGCTCTAACGAGCCTTTTCTCTTTCGATCTTTCATCGTTGCTTTGCTGTGGCCGACAACCCTCCTCGAACTAGCTCAAAAACAACCGGCTCTTCAACTACACTAGGATCATCAAAAAAACAATATCAAATCTGCATAAATGAGGAAACCGTATCTTCGTATCTTCTTTAATAAGTAGAGTTGGAACTTGGAAGCATACTCTATTATGAAATCTGAAAAGTCTGCCGGAATTTAGCAATATTAACCCTCTTTCCTCTATTATTGGACCAAATTGATTTTCTATATCTATTTTAATAATTAACTCATGTATCATGAGTAAATACATCGGAAATATAGTCTTCGTTAGTTGTCTCTAGGAAACACGTCTTTCTCTTATTAAAAAAAATTACAGTTGGGCATTGCACTTGATGTATTAATAATATTCTTTATAGGGTTATTAGATATTCAATATGTCACCTAAAGGCCATATATATATATAATTAAAGAAATTATGATTTACTACTCCACTCACTTCTTATTAATAAGGGTAAGATCAGATTCATGCTTTCTGCTTAGAAGTTCTAATAAACCTCAGCGACAGATTTGAAGTATGATGTTTTAATTGCAAATAGTATCTAATGTTTTGTGTTAAAGAAAAGACATGGTAGATAACAAAATCAAATGAAATGATGTTTTGCAAATTTCTTATATTAGCCAACTTGCCTTACTACCGGCATCAAAATCCTAACTTTTGAAATATTCAGTTACATTATATCTTTTGGATCTCTTCCCATGATTACTTTTAAATCAAAAAATTTCTTATGCTTTACGGATGGGCATCAAGAAGAGAAATGTAAATGGCAAGCACCAAGCAGACTAACCCACGTCAGCTGGCCACCTGTTTGAAATTGTTTTTTTAATCTTTTTCATAATATCTTTTTTTTTTCATTATTATCATTTGTTAAAAAAAAGAAAAACCGTGTGCGAGACTTCTAGCGAGGCCATGGTTTTTGATCTACTTTTGGCTACGTCAGTCCAGACGAGCCTGGAACCCTCTACCACCGTACCACACGCCACGTGTCCTTGCTAAAAAAAAAAATCCTTGGATAAGCACTGGAACCCTCTACCACCGTACCACACGCCACGTGTCCTTGCTAAAAAAAAAAATCCTTGGATAAGCACTGACTCATCAGCGTACGGTTGACGCGGTCCTTATCCAACACCGACCATAAGATTAAACCTCAACTCCCATCGCCTCTAGAAACCACCGCCTCTGGAAACCAATCCAACCCATCTTACCGTTTGCTTCTCTCTTACTCCTTCAATCTCCACCGTTCCTCCTTCACCGCTTCGTCTATAAATAGCGGGGGACCTGCGGCCCTCCATTATTCGTTCGCGGTACAGTCGGTTCGTCGGTAGGCTTTTCTTGTGTTTATTTTTCTCTTTTTTCTTTTTTAAATCTATATTTTTAGTTGCTGAGGTGCGTAGTTTTATATCTTGATTTAGGGTTTCCGTTCTATTGTTGGTCCTTAATTCGCTGGATGTTGGGTTATCTTCGGTCGTCCGATTTAGTTGGTTTGGAGCGCTTTAGGGTTTCTTGCTGTTTCGTGGTTAATTCGTGGGATTTTGAGTTATCGTCGGTTGATGCTCTTGATGTGGAGTGATCGAGGATTTTGACGAATTCGTTAATTATTTGCACTTCTTCAAGGGTTTTCGTTCGACCTTTGGTGGTTGATTCGTTGGATTTCGTTCGTCTTTGGCTGGTGCACTTGATTTGGAGTGATTAGGATTTCCTGATGAATCCATTGTGCGTTTTGAAGAATCTGGAATTATTGGTTCTTCTTCGTGGGTTTCCGTTGGGCTTCTGGTGGTTGATTCGTTGGATTTTCGAATTTGATGTGGCGTAATTACTGTTTCTTGATGATACCGTCCTGTGTTTTACGGAGTATGGAATTATTGATTCTTCTTCGAGGGTCATCGTTTGATCTTCCGCGGTTAATTTTCTGGATTTTGAGGTTGGTTCTTTGCTAGGATTTCTTGATGAATTTTCCTGCGCTTTGCAGATACTGGAACGGTTTTCTTTCTTTGCACACCCCAAACTCCCTTCCTTTCGAACTTTGTTGGTTAATTCGCCTGATTTGGGGTTATCTTTGGTTGATTCGCTTGTTTGGGGTGAATAGGATATCTGAGGTATTCAACTCTGGCTTGTTAGAATTTGGATTTAATTTGGATTTTGAGTTATCGTCGGTTGATCCAGTCTTGACGAATTCGTCAATTATGTGCTCTTCTTCGAGGGTTCTCGTTCGACATTTGGTGGTTGATTCGTTGGATTTCGTTCATTATCGGCTGGTGCACTTGATTTGGGGTGATTATTGTTTCTTGATGAGTCCGTCCTGCGGGTTACAGAATCTGGAATTATTGGTTCTTCTTTGAGGGTTTCCATTCGATCTTCAGCGGTTAATTTGCAGGATTTTGAGGTTTCTTGCTCGGGTTGCTTGATGAGTCTGTCCTGTGGGTTTCAGAATCTGGAATCATTTGCTCTTTTTTTTTGAGGGTGTCTGTTCTATTTTGGCGGTTAATTCTCTGGATTTGGGTTATCTTTGGTTGATTCACGTGATTTGGCGTGAATAGGATTTGTGAGGTATTCGACTCTTGCTTCTCAGAATTTGGAATTAGTTGTTCTTCTTCGAGGGTTTCTAGTGCTTGGTTCGGTTAAGGATGGGGGTAGTTGGGTTGATCGATGAATCTGGAGTTCTCTTTGGCTGATTTAGGGTTCTTAAGAATTGGCTTGGTATTTCTATGTGTTAAGCATTGGTTGGTGATCATATGATTAATCGGCAGCTTCTCTCTTTCCTGGTTGCGTGGATTCCTTTTGTTGAAGCATCGATCCTTCTTTGACGTTTGAAGAAGCATCACAGAGGTATCATTAAGTAGTCTGAAAGTGGTTCTGGATTTGATGTATTTGACCATGGCTTTTGAGCTTCCGTTGCTGAGAATATCAAGTAATGCGGAGGGTGGAGTTAAGATTGATTTCTCATAAGGGGGCTCCTATATCTTATTTTGGATCATATAGTGTGATTTGCCCAATCTACTTCGGTATATTTGCTTTGTAGTTTCGTGCAGCGATATGTGATCCTATTTTGCAAAGAAGACGTGTCCTTCAGCTGTCTCATCTTGTCCGTTTTTTGTGGTTGTTGTTGCTGTTTTGCAGAAATATGAGAGGCATTGTGTTTGTGACGGGCTAACATTAATTTTACCATAGGCTTTAGTCTGTATATCCTTCTATTCTTGTCGCTGTTATGCTCGCAGAACTGTTTACCGGCGTTATGGTTCCTTTGCATTCTGTTTTGGTAGTTCGTCTATACGGTGGTCTGCTGAAGAAAATTAGGTCCTTTGGTATGAGTGCTGCACTTTTGCTGGTTGTTGGTTGCTGTATCATGTTTTCAATCACTTCTTGATTCGTAACTAACTCTGATGTATGTCTTCATCTTCTGCTGTTCTGCTTCACCTCAAGCAAGCAATTTGGGTTTGAATGCAACCCCTTTTTTTACCTCTTGGTTATTTGTTTAATTCATTTAAATATTTGTGTACCTATTTACTTTTGTTATTTATATGTATTCTATTTAGTTGAGGGTTTGTCATTCAGGTAATGAGTGAATAATTTAGTTTTTTGCATGTTTAGTGATGTCCGTTTAGAGTACTTTGTAAAACTTCTTTAATTGTGAGTTTCGTTATTTTATCAATTTGCTCGTATGTTTCAGTGCTGTCTTGTGTAGAATGTGTTATCTGCAAGACTTGGTTCATATTTGTATTTGTTCTGTTAGTTTCGTTATCTGGCAGTTGGTGTCATACGTTTCACTTTCCTCTTGTTTGTAGTGTTATAATGATTGATTCACTAAGGGGTTATTGTTTGCCGAAGCAACGATATGGAGTCGTGAGCCATTGATAGTGGTTAGATTTGTATTAATTGCTAATTAATTTTGTACTTTTAATTGTTACTTGTTACTTGCCTGGTTGGTTGTTTCTGTTTCTGTTTCAAAGAGCTTGTATTAGTGGACATATTCCTTTTGACATTTTTGTATGTAATTTATTGGCTTTGTTAATGTTCATTAGTGATCAAACTTGTTATTGTGGGTTGCTGATATTTGGCAGGATATGATGAAGGGTAGTTTTCATATTTGAGTGTGATATAGATTTTGTCCGTTAGCATTACGTGTTTCTTGTAGATGTTATATTGACGTTCTGTTCGAGGCATTTTTATTTAAGCTGTTTATCTGACTTTATTCCCTTTTTTTTTTTTGACTCATAACACTTTCAAATGGTACCTAACATTTTAAATAATACCTGCATATTACCTTTGTCTTCCCATGCGTGCTTGTTAGTCAGAGATTGGAATTAAAGACCGTGAATTTTGGAGGTTTGGAGGTTCGGCAGTGCGTATGGCTATGCCTTTGATGGTGATGCTGATGTATGAAGTGTCACTTTGTTTATGCTCTTGATGAGGTAGATGTCAATTATTGCTTGTCGGTGTCGCATTTACTCAATGAGTACATTGGTTGAGATAATTCGTAATTCTGTAAGAGACATGTTCTTTGAGAAGCTTTGCTTTTTTCTTTTTCTTGTTGTGCATTTGATGGTGATTGTAATATTGTAAATGAGCAATTTTTTTATGAATATTTTTTGAAGGGTAAATGATTGTTACCATTTGTACTATTTTTGTAGTCTTGTGGCGAAGTTTTTTTCTTGGTTTTGTATGGTTATCACCATGTCTTTTTCATCTCTCTCTCTCTCTCTCTCTCTCTCTCACAATGTCTAGTATTAGTTAATTAGTT
>KE504907.1:682860-696337 GCA_000441515.1 Elaeis oleifera
TTAATATTATATTATATAAATATTAAGATAATATTAATATAATATTATATCATTATTCAATATTTCATCTTAACCGTCTATTGATATTTGTAAAATCTTAGCCGTTGATCTCGAAAGAATATTTTGGAATAGAAAAAAATATCATCACTTTTCATTCCATGGGAAGTGCCAAAACCCACCTCCCTCATGGGTTTTCACTTTCCATGAAATGTAGGAAGTAACTTCCCATGGGAAGAGCTTTTTTCATTCTTTCTCTGAAAACTCCAACCAAATAAGAAGCCTTTTTTCCACTTCCTACCTCTTCCCCTCTTCACTTTCCGTTTTCCATGGAATTTCTTACATGCTCCAACCACGACCTTTCGTAAATGGATCATCCAAATTGGCCTCTTACCTCACATGTTTCTATTGTTGTGCACCTAAGTTTATTTAAGGTGTTCTTGTGCTTTTTGTGGGTTTTCTTGTCTAACTGCTAATGAGTTTTACCACCCATATATTTCTTGTTACTGCCTGTTGAACTGAAAGATCAATATGTTTTCTAGTTAATACACTGCCTACTAGATGTTTAAGATGTCAGAGACAGCTAATAACTGAGGCTGTTTTCTCCCTCCACTTGTGCTTCCATAGAATATGATCTCATAAGTAGAATGAAAATAAATAACACCCGACCTTTTCTCCATCACAGAAGGGTCTTCAGCCTCTGGAAGAATGATACGACATGTTTCTTCCTTTGGGGACTCCTCTGAGGTAACACCGATGAGCATTTTCTTTCAAACAGTTGGCAAGGTGTGATTATAGACAATATTAATTCTTTCAGGATTCTGGACAAGATCAAGATAAAGAAGAAAAGCCAAAGCAAAGAAGAGGAAAAGAAGAAATTGGACTCCTCTGAGGTAATACAGTTGAGCATTTCTTTTGAAAGTTGGCAAGGCCCTGTTATTGACAGTATATGGTCTTGCAGGATTCTGGAGAATATCTAGCTAGAGAAGTAAAGCCAAAGCAAAAGAAAGGAAAAGAAGAAAAAAAGGTAGTCCAATCTTCTTTAGTTTCCTCTTTGGTTTCTGCTGATGCCTTTTTAATTGCAGGTGGTGCAAAGCCCCAAAAGTCACAATAAATCATGATTATTTGTTCCTCAAGTTTGTGCTTTAACAATGGAATGACGATTCCATAACCTTCAACGCTAGAGTGAAGCAAGCATTGGTTCAACATTGTAGGTGGCTGATTTTGAGTCCTTGTTGGACCTTGGTTGGAGTAATAGCAGCTGTTGGAAGTACAATATCATGGCGACTTGAAATGCAATATCTGTTGGTTTTGACTCATTTTGATGCGTTCAGCGTCTTTAAACTTATGACAACCAGTTTTAGTTGATAACTTGCTCAGCTGGACAAGAACACAATATATGAGCTTTGGATTATCTCATGGAGAAGAAGTTTATGATTCTTGGTAAGAGTTGACTTCGCCCTACTTGTTGATCATTCTTTTAAGCAATTTGTGTGGAACCGTTCTAAGCCAATAACTTTATTAATACAAGTTATTTGACGTTTTCCTCTCCAAATCTACGAGCTTGACTTCTCCTGGAAAAAGAAAGCTCACTATAAGAGTACATGCTCTTGAAGGTTAGTGTTAATACAGCAAAGGATGACTTGTTATGCTTGCACAAAACCATTTCCGGGTTTAGTGTATCATTCTGCGGCCAAGTGCCATTTTTTTTCCTTCCAAAAAAAAGTGGCATTTTTTTTTCCTGACAGCTTCCTGAAAAAAAAAGAAAAGAACGTTTAGAAGGGCGCATTATTCTCTATATAGCGACAGCCAATTGTATAAGTGGTTTAATCCAACTCCTTCCAACCGTGCACTACGGTATGGGATGTGTCACTTGAATCCTTGGCCGCTACTCGTTATGGTGATGCAGGCAAGGTAGATAATTATGTAGTTTAAGAAGTGAGCACCACATGTGAGATGGTGGTTGGCGACTTCAGTAGAAGCCTACCCGCTAGTTAGGCAAACCTACTTGTTAGCCTTGTTTGGTTCATGAATCTAAACGCTCCAAATAGTATTTTAGAAGTTGCAAGCTGAAGACAGAAGTTAGGAAGCTTAAATCAATTGAATCAATTTGGTTGTCAACTATCGGTAACAAAGAGAAACATGGTGCTACCTAATCCAAAGTACACTTTTTTAAGGTGATGTAGCCAAAAGATTCTGATACGACCAGGTGAGCTATCTTTTGTAGAATGGAAGACCTAAGGGGATGATCAAAATATTATCATAATATCGTTCTCCTGAACCATAAAGTAAGAATCTCTGCAATAGGTTGGACAAAACCTTGCTTGCTACTCTCTAGATTTCTTCTATTTAGGATAGAAGCTATACCATCAACGATCACTATCGCCCAAAGAGCTTTGCTATTACATTCCCCACCAAGATGATCACAAGATAACCCACCTTCTTCGTCCTTGAATCTTTAGCCTCTGAAGTCTGAAGTGTATAGTGTCAACAATGTCAAGCGACAGCACCTTCCACTCATTCACAATACCAAGCATTACAGAACGAAAGTAAACATAACCCAGGTTATAAAGGGCATTTACAAGCATTCATCCTCATAAGAAACAGGTCTTAGGCCGATGATGCGGCGACATATGTTTATCTAACAATGTGCTTAGAGCATCTGGACTGCTGACAGGTGGGCTGCATACAAAATTTTGGCACACATGAGCCACAGCCAGCTTGTCCACGGGGCTACTCTTTGCCATTTGGAATATATTTTTGTTACGACTTTCCCAGAACTCCATATCTTCTGTGTTGCTAGTGTCTATTTGGATCACCTATAGTCAATACACCAGAAACACCACAAAGCCAATGAGAATCCATTAAGCGAAATATTGCTCATAAACTCCTTTGTAACACTAATAGAATATAACAACCTTGAATCAAAAATAATGGAGGAAATAAAGCAGTAGGATGAAACAACAACACTCACAGTTCTGTTTGGATCATATGATGCAAAAACGGCGGTGGCCATGTCATTGAATTCTGCTGATGTTTTGTCTCCAACCAGCACCACCTGCTTCCTGGAGGGGACAGAAAGCATATCTGCTGCACTGCACATAAGTGGAACAGCCATGCTTTGATCTTTCAACCTTGACTCAAATACTGCCTGTGGAGAGAGATTATATAGAGAAAACGTGAGTAACTGTGGACAGAAACCACCTGAAGTTTGACCCAGTTTTGCAGCATGTCTCTTTGAACCGACATGCACCTGCTCTAGCATATGCATGAGCATACATTTACACACATACAGTTTCAATTATGTTCAGATTCCTAAACTCGGAGGTTCTGTAGCAGGCACTAGTCCTTCCAGTAACAACTTTGTCGAGTAGATAAGAATATCTTCGGACTTGTGAAATGTCTACATCATCAATATTTGTCCATATGCAGTTGTACTCAATATGGACTTGACTGACTTTATCAGAATGAACTCTATTGTATTGATAAGAAAGCAAACAGCCAAAACCTAACTCCTCTCTCTTTCCTCACTAAACACAGAACAGCGGCCAATGTTCAGAAACTCAATCTTCAGGTTATGCCTTGCAAGCAGACAAGAATAGATCATTTTGCCCCAAGAATTGCTAAGTTTCATGGCTAGATTATATATAAGATACTTTGGGAATCTAATATCGTCATCTGACCCTGAAGGAGAAACAACAATTCTAGAACCATTACTGTTAATTCCAGAAGAAAGAACATACCAGAAGGTGCTCTGCAGTACTTCTGTAATTTTCAGACCTTGCACCAGCAACCATGGAAGACAATCTAATCAGATTGATAGCTGACACTGAGTTCCCAGATGGCTCTGCTCCATCATGATCCTCTTTTACACGAAGTAGGACTGAAGGGTCTTCTCCTGGCGTATTAAAATAGCCTCCCCTTCTCCATCAAGAACAACTCATCCTGTGAAAGACACATTATACATGCTTATGTGGGGAAAAAAGGTTTACCAACAATGCTCCCTAAGAAAGAAAGAATTAACAAGACAATGCTAGTTCTTGCCTGAGTAGCTTGCAGATCAATTGCCCATGATAGCCAATCAGTTCCACCACCACATTCATAAAGGTCCAGCAATCCTGAGATTAAGAAGGCATAGTCATCTAGAAAACCAGGTGCTTTTGATGGACCATTTCGGAAGCTATGTTGCAGCCTACGTGCTGGCTTGTCATAGAGTCTACTCTTAATAAAGAATGCCGCCTTTTCAGCAACTTCCAGGTATGTACTTGGCTGCAAATGATGGAACATTTTTACAAAATAATTACATAGAGAACATTTTTATCGATAAGCATAATAATTCATGACGGACAAGCCTATCATTTTGATATTACTAATTCTGGTGAAAAGGACTGTATAATTTTCAAGCCAGAATTTGAGACACATCTAGTCATTCTTAAAAAATTAAACATGTGTACATTTTGCATCGTGGACTAATATGATGCTTATCTTAACTAAATGATCAGGTTCTAACCTCATATCTGGTAATTGAACTAGAGAATCAAGGCCTTAAATTGCTGTTATTTTCCTAGGTCAGTTGAGAGCTATTCATTATGCATTCTTTATCATTATCTGTCAGCACTTTACGCTCACTGACAAGGGGGAAAGGAATGACACTATTGGACGTGCTAGGACATTTCAAGAGAGCTACTTTTCATTTTTGCAACTACAACTTTGAATACATTTTATAGGAACTGACAAGTTCTAAAAAATTCATACCATGTTTTTCACCAATCTATATGGATCTATCATCACAAGAAATACTCGAAATACATGATGATAGCTGTAAATGGGTTCTAAACAGGCAATGTATATTAGTTAATGAAGCTTAACGTACATTAGAATTATCCACGATTCTATAGTTCAAAAATGAAAAAGCAACACAAACTTTACAGTGAATATCATATGAAATCCTATAAAAAATCTGTAATAGTAATATACAATTTAAGAGAGTAATTTGCATGACTAGTAAAATCAGTAGCCAGGTGTAAATTACACTTGTGCCTTAATGCATTTGTCAGTTCAGTATCCTATTTTGCACACCTCCCCATATTCATGCAGATTCATCACCAAGTATGATTCATACCATGCATAAATAATGTACTAAATAATACTTCAATTGTTTAGGACAGAAGCCAGGCCTTCTCCCCAGTCCATACTTCAAGTGTTGTGGTAAGTGAGTACAAATGGGACTGGAAGTTCAGATAAAATCTATGAAAATTATGTTTGATGCACTTATGATCTGCACAAAAGGGGAAACTATAGCAACATGGTAGAAACTGTTTCTACATGAATTAGCATACACTTATCCCAGAAGAAATCTCTGGCACTAAATTTTAAAACTACCATGCTTACCAAGAGATGAGCCAAACATATTGAATACCATCTATCCTTGTGCCAGGGATTTAGCTTTAACCTACAAACAGTTTCATCAAATGAAAAATTGAAACCAGGACTTATTCCTTTAAGCATGTTCTTGTCAAGCAGATCTATTTATCTTGCATCGAGCTTTTCATTTCTCCATTTAGCTTGAATATAATTCCACTAACTATAGGAAAGTATGGTATTCAAATGGAAGTGCATAACCATCCAAACTTAATATCTTCGGTAGCTTCGGAAGCAATTACATGTCACTTTTAGTAATTTCAGAAGCAATTAGATGCCAAGAAACAGAATGAACTTCACATAAGATGCATAAGGTTTAAATTTTCAGCTACCATGTACAAGATTTCCTATATGGCACTAAGCACCAAATGATCAGACCTCCAAGGCTCCAACTGTGGCGATAGCACAAGTATGCCAACTACTTTTGTCGCTAATGGCACCACAGGAACCAAACATTTTAATGCAATGCAGTGACTTTTTGATCTCCAAATAAAGAATAGACAAACACTGCATACTAATTTAATATAATATTATTACATAAATAATAGAATTGAAAATTCAGAATGCTAAGGTAGATAGAGTAAAGTATCTTACATTGTATCCAACTACAGGAAATAGAACTTGGTTTCTTTCACTTCTGCCTTGAGAATTTTAGAAGCTCTAGCAAAAGAGGATATTGCAAGTCCATTCCATGAAACAATTACCTAAGGAAGCGCCTGGTTTGTTAACAAGTTTGCACTAAGACAAACGATTATTCCAAGATAATTTGGAAAAATGCTTGAAAAGCATATAAAAGGTAGAAACCTTGTCATCCAAATGAGGCCTTGGCCGTCTTGACCGTGCATTGAACAGCTTTTGTCGACATAAACCCAAAATTTGAGAATATTCATCCACTGACATGCCCAACTTTGAAGCCATGGAAGAAATATCTTTTCTCTCTATGAGCACATTTTTTCCTTTGAATTCATTATGAGGATCACTCATCGCAGAAAGGTCACAATTTCCTGAAGATTTGACATAATAATGGTCCTTGAACAGAGTTGCATAGTCTCCAAGTATCTCTTCAATCTTCAGCAGAAATCAAACAGAAAATTAGCGCTGCATCAAGCCAAAATTATTGGAATATGCCAACATAAACTGCAAAAGAATGTAGAAGCATCTTACATTTGATTTTCCTTTTTAATAAAAAAAATCTGATCTTATAAAAAGCAAGAGCTACATTATAAATGAACGCTCCCTCAAAAGACCTATATCTGCAAGTTCCCATTGAAAAAGTGCCTGATCTCCTTAAGATATGAAGCATCATAAGTATGATGATCTTTTGTATGCATGCACTTAGGAAACTATGATTAGGTTTAAGGTGTTAAGCTATCACTTAAAACAATGGTTTAAATGAAATTAGAGCACCACATTGTACCAAGTATTGTAATACAACACAGACTGTCTATTTAAAAATGAAGATGGAACAAATAGCAAACCATAAAATTTATATTATTAAATAACATAAATGGTTTTCATGTATCTTGGGAATAATGGGTTATGGTTAATGGAAGAGGGGCCTAGAGAATCATGGAACAAGATGCAGATACAGGAGCAATATTCTCGAGTAATGCATGATACCTCAAGGTTGTAATTTGAACTTTCATCTGGAAGAAAAATATTCAGAATGGTTTAATCTACCTAATTGACATAGGAAGTCAGATGGTTATCATAGTTCTGACCCCTTTCAGGCTGTTCAGAACAAGAAGAAAGCTTATCTTGCTGCCAAACTGATTTGGTGGTTGTACCAAAGACCTGGCTTCAAGTCCCACGTTTACTAGGTTTCAGGGAGGATTTCTATGGGAGCGCTACCTCCATTATGTAGCCTATTGCCAACAGGTCCTCTTTCTACCCCCTGGCAGAAAGAAAACAATCCAAAGAAAACAAATAAAATAAAGAGATAGAAAGCTAGTTACAGCAAATTCAGATATTTTTCTAGATATACATAGCATCTGCAGTTACCATAACTTTGGAAGCTCCTTACCACTACCGCTCATGATTCCAAAGCTTCACCACTAGTTGCTTTGTTGCTCTAAATGTTTCTGAACTTATATTTGCAATTCAACATATCTTAAATACTTGATGGAAACGACAAGCAGTCATATGATATATACAGCCATACAACTTAGGAAGTTTTATATATGCTTATATTTGACAAATCTTTCTGACAACTTGGTTGAACTCCTTTGCATATTCATCAGTAGATTGCTGTTCTGGAGTCTACAAGGTCAGAGTGCATTATGTACATGTTGGGGATAAACAGCTAATTCAAAAATTTTCTTCATCTTCTACATTTCATAAAATTTCAATCTTCCCCTGCTTTCCTACATCTTCTCATGGCAAGCAGATGCCTGCACATTCATCTTGACAGTGAATTTTGGCTAGCCATTATCTGTCACATCTTTGAACTTGAATGAGCTTCACTTAATAAGGACATCAATGAACTTATCATAAAATGAACAAAGTGATATCCACTTGAATGCTGAGATTCCATAGTTGTCCTTTCAATCACAAGCATCTCGTTACCAAGTGCATCCATGGAAAAGGTCCTCAAAATTAGGTTATCAATAATAATGTTCACCATAATGTTAACAAATTGAAGTCTGGGCCATGCTGTTTCATATGTCAAATTGCGACCAGCAATCTTCACCCAAAAACTTCATGCTACCACATGATAATCTTGGGGGAGATCAACAACCATACTCATCAGTTCAAATTCAAGAAGTTTGACCTCAGACAGGAAAAAATATATTTTGTATCTGATTGCTACCTGGTGGTCATCTAGAAAAACTGGAAGTTGTGGGTGTTTCAGCATAATGTTTTAATCAGTTAGAGGCTTCTTGCTCAATGTGCTTTTTAAAGGTCAGAATCCTGGCTCTTCACCTTGCCTTAGAAATGGGAATTGAGCTATTTTTTGGTGATTTGCTCATTGAGTGCAGTGAAAGCCCTAGGCTATCCTCATATATGGTTGGCTCATTGTTCCTTAGACTGATATCGACAAATTATATATCTTGTTTTGATTATCATACTGGAATGCAAATTCAAGATGACATGGAGTATGGCATAGTTTGCTGGTGCAAGTACATGGTGGCCCGGTGGGCCTATTTGCAGAGGGCTACCCTTTGTTGTGTAGCCTAGTTCTAGTTCATGGACTCTGTGGTACAGATCTCAAGACCCTTTTATAGCCTTTGGGTCATCTGTTTCCTACTCAAGTTTCAAAGAGAAGGACATTTCCTAGACTAAAGCTGACAAACAAAGTTTTGACTACTATATAGAAACCCCTAGTGGACTTTGAACTGGAGACCAACTTGCAAAACTTTCAATTAAAACAACCGAATATGCAAACTACCATATTGCAGAAAGCTTGAAGAAGTTTCCAGACTTAATGTGCCAGCTAAGATGCTACTTGGTGATCCATTTTCAGCTCAGCTAGGATTCTTTTGATCCTGCTTCCATTCAAAATCCTGAGTGAGCCAATCTCCACAATTATAGGATTGAGGAGGCACTCATATGGAAAAGAACATTGATTTGTGTATGAGATATTAGGAAGATTGAGGAAGAATTAGAATCACATCAATGTGTAATGAAAAATACTTCAGAAAAGCTAGTATGACAACTCTTTTTAGGGCAGGGCTGAACAACTTCTATGTTATATGATCATTGTTGATAAACAAGATCCCTCAAAAATCCAAGCATCAGGCTTTTTTGAAATGGTGCAACACATTGTGGGCTAAAGCATACTTGATTTATGTATACTACAAAATTCTTGGTCCACATACTAACTGTATAAGTGGATTCACAGAAAAGTTCAGATGGTCACCATGGAATTAGAAAAAATCATAAATCTAACGACCCATTCAAATGATTAAGGATTGGATGTGCACAAACCTCTTTGCTTGTCCATACATAGAATGCTCCTTCTTTTTTCTTGGAGAACCTTCATATTCAGCACTATCAGCATCTTCAGCTGAATATATTTCACCTGATTCTCCAATCATGTCTCTCTTCAAATAGTCAAGAATATCACGAGCAACAGATGAATAGAAGGTGTCTCTTTTAATTGCAAATGTATCCAAATATACATTAGCAAGCTGCCCCTGATCGTACAACATTTTTTCAAAATGTGGAACTGCAATAGAAGACAACCTTACCATCAACAATAGCAGAAGGATATTATAAACTTATAACATGTGCATAACTTCTCTTAGCATAAGTCGGCAAAGCAGAAATCAGTCCTACTAGCAAAATAATATATTTGAATAACAGCATCTACAATACATCCCAATGTTCATTAAGCCAAAATGGCACAAACAAACCTCTGACTACCACCAAGACTTACACCTTGAAGTTCTTATTAGACATTTTACTTCAAGTGTTTCTAGCTTTCAACAGTTTATACAGTTATTTTATACTGACTCTATATTGTTAAATTCCTTGCTTCTTTAATGCAAATAACAATAAGACCACCACCACACCATCACAGAGAAATGACTGATTATTTATTAGTCCTCTTCCATGACAACATTTACACTTCACTAGTAATATTAATGAAATTGATCAAATACAAACCAGTTATTCCTATACCATAGAGGCAGTGAACAAAGAACTGGTGAATAACAGCCTTGCACACTGTCAAAACTCACCATGCCAACACTCATCCACACTATATCTATGAAAACCACCTCCAACATGATCATGGATTCCGCCTCTAGCCATGCACTGCAAGGTATGACAGACCATTTGCATAGCATTGTTGGCCTCACTTTCCCTCCCAGTTTCCATCAGCTTTTTTGATGCATAAAGCATAAGGTAGACTTCAACTGGTCTAGGAAACTTTGGAGCAGAACCAATCCACCAAACTTCGGGTCGTAACTATTCCCAGCTATGGAATCATAAATTCAAATTTAAGGTCAACATTCAATAACTACAAAAAGTACAAAAGGTTATAGAAGGAATAAATAACTTAAAACCCTACCAATTCTCATTGGTAAATAGATGAAACCTGATTCAGACAGTTACCTGTTTAACACATGATTTTAATGAATTTTGTGCTAGCTCATCCGATAATCTATGAGAAGAAGCAGTTGCTGACAATGCTTCAGAAAGTTGTTCAATTGCAAAACTCCCACCCTTCTCAAGCATCTCTCGTTTAGTATCCCAAGCTTCCTTCACCCTTCTGAGAAATGTTTAGCGGAGAAAACAGATAAGTAAAATGAACTTTGAGATCAATGCAACTATTAATACCAACAATATATGTTTGCACCTCAGGACTGTTTTGAACCTGGTCTCCCATACTTGTCATCCGGGGAAGTATGTTCCACCCATCAAGGGCTTGAGATTGGGTGAGAGAAAGACACTCAGTGGCCAACCACCACCACCATAAAGTGCCTGTACATATGTCATATATACCTGCAGAAACAATTGTTGTTCTTAGGAATGAAAACGGCAGCTTAAGACAGCATTACCACCAAAATACATGAAACCTCATATCACTTAAGCTGCATATGTCAGTGAATAAAGAAATCAATTGAGCCAACTGCTTAGACTAAGGCAAGAGCATTTATAAGGGAAATACTTAATCTTTTAGAAGATTTTGAGAAGTCAATTAGAACTGTGCATAATAGAATAAAGGAAGAAACTTCACCATGTGCCTCTATCTTACCTTATCAACATCAGGTCGCTCCTCACGATCCACCTGTTAAGACTAATAATCAGAACCAATGAGAGAATATAATAGATTTAGTGGAGATTTATATTAAAAAAAAAAAAGGAAAAAAGACTATTATGTGGAAGGGCAATGCACTTCTGTCATGGCATATCCTACACAGGATAAATAAGCAATCAAAAATGACTGAAAGGAACAGAATTGATTTATTTGACCATAAATGTTAACATCAAAGACAGCTAATGCTCATAACGGTAGTAACAGAAGATCACCTTGATGCTAACAAACCACTCATTTAACATTTTTGCAATCTCTTCATTCTCAAATGACTCCACCTCCATGACATGGCACCTATAATTATCAACCAATAAAAGAAAATGGTCTCATATCACCAGCACAATAACAGGTACACTCTGAATATCTAAACTTCCTAGCTGACTTAAAATCAAACAAAAGAAAAATATAAAATTTACACTGCGGCAGGTCATCAAGGAAGCAGTTTATTCTTGTTTTAGTATCAATTCAACCGTCATGGCAGAAGCATGTGAGAGAGATTTCCCATCAATGTTTCAAGGAATTGAGAAAATGCATAAGCAAACACGGATTTTCTACTCAATAAATATATGTGGATGTGTCAACATATTTATTTGGTGAACATGCATGGAATTGCTCGAAAAAGAAAACAAACATAAAGACTAAATACACTCACCAATGGCATGTGCTGTATCCAACTACATAACACCGAGCCACATCCAGACCAAGTAGACCGATACATCAACAAGCATCCAGCACAAAGAAAATTTCACAGCAAGATCAAAACGGGTAAAGAATGTTTCCAATTAGCACAGCAACGGTAACAAGCAATAAATAACCATTAAAATTCAAAAGTTAAAGAATTGACGAGCTGACGCACTTGATAGAAAGATAGGAACATCTCTTTTGCGAGCTTGATCGAAAGCTTCGTCTCCCCATGGATACCAATCAACCTTCAGCACCAACGGAGGAAAGAGGAAGCGAATAAGCAACATTAAAAGAAAGAAAACAAACACCTTTTTCGAGAAAGATATAAATGAACTAATCGAAACACCGCCTCAACTTAGTTACTAAGTTGCAACCGACCAATTGAAAGAGAGATCACACGAAGACCGACACAAAGATCGAAAAAATGTCAAAGAATAATAGAAATCATCGATACTTCAAATAAACAACTACTTCTCATCGCAAGTAGATTTGCAACACCAAACAAACTCAAATTCAGACTGAACCCCCACTTTCGCCAATGACCAGCTCGATGAAATGGTCAAAAGAATGAATTCAGGACACAAGGTCGAGACCAGATCGGATTAGATACCGGGTTGTGGGCGTGCTGGAGGAGGTAGGGGCTGTGCTCGGAGGCGAGGCGGTTGGTGTGGCGGTGCGCGGCGGCGGTGCTCGATCCGGCCATGGCCACGACCCTGGCAGCGAGAAGGGAGCGAGGAGGCGAAGAGGAGGAGAGCGGGAGTCGTCGAGGGATCGAGAAGGGACGGAGGCGGAGCCAAGCGTGGGAAGGGATGAGGGAGACGGTGGCACGGGCGAGCGCCATCTGGACTTTGGAGGTCGGAGAGCGGTGGGGCAGGTGAGTCACCGCACCGCCCATTCCCAACCGTCCGGACTCGTGCCGGACGCACGTGCCAACGGGAGGGTTTTATCCAAACCACTATATCTCACGTGCCATGCAAGTGATGTTTATGCAGAGGCTCCAACTCGTCCTAACTCGAGTCTTGTATGTGCGTTACACGTGGCTTTTATGCAGAGAATGGATTGGTTGCTCTCAGAATTTTCTGGGTACTTCTTGGAATCTGCTATTGATTAATTGCCTTTTATTTTCTTATAGCTCAATTTACAATATAACAATGATTTTAAAAATAATGTGCTTTTGGTTATTAACCAAATCAATTTTTATATACTAGATTAATCAGTCCGTTTGTTATTTTGTTATATTTCTTAATTTGGGCCTGCATATTACGTACGGATTCTATGTCAGATAATTAATTATTATTAAAAATTATAAATAATAACATAATGACCATTCAAATTTTTGTTATCAACAACAGAAGGCTTTATAACCTAATTTAATACATATAAATGGGCTTCAATGCCGTTCTTCAATCATATAATATTTTTATTCAATATTTTAAAGTGGGCTTCAATGCCATCTTCTAATAACATAATGCTTTCAGGATTATTAGATACAAGAGTTTCGATACATGACATTGTAGGTTGATTTTAATCCAAATGGTATTCATATGTGAAAGTGTGTTGCTTATATGGACAACTTAACTTGCTAATGAATTTTCTCTTAATTTATATATATAT
>KE504907.1:697548-716490 GCA_000441515.1 Elaeis oleifera
GAGGACAAAAAAAAAATGACAACCTACGTGGAAATGGTCTTACCTCCCAATTGTTTCAATTTTCTTATTTTTTTTTACTATTTTCTCCTCATTTTTCTCTGTCTTTTCCATCCTCAAAAGTCCCAATTGGATGGAAGAATTGAAGTGACTGAATAGGAAAACTTAAGGAGAGTTTTTTTCTCAATTTTTTTTTTTTTCATCTTCAAGAGTCCTAATTGATTGGGAGGCTTGGAGTGGTCGAATACGAAAAGCCCAGACAGCTAAGATTTTATGTTGGATATTGGATGGACGGACGTGTGTATATATATCAAATCAAATTCAAAATAGAATATACTAAATTCAATTTTGATTTTTTTTTCTAAAATTCATACCCACTTTAAATTTAATCGGATTACATTGAATCAGATATCCAAAGGGCCGGATTTGGCTAACATTATTTACTTTGGAAGATGATTGGCTTGAGTTGGCTCTACGATGGCCGGTCCTTCTATCTTTATAATCCCAAATAGATTACCATGTCAACTTGGGTTACTGATGGTAGGTTTAAAGTATTAAATATTTTGACTCAATAGGCCCATTTCTCCATTTATTGACCACTGATATTGACTCAATTGATCTGATCCAACATTTTTTCTGGTCAAAAAGTCGTAGTTGGGTCACGAGAATTTTTTTGGGAAGGAGGAAAAAAGAAGAGGAAACCCTAAGCCCCCTAGTCTGGTCACATGCAGTTCCTATGGCTACTCGACTTTGCACCCGTAATTTTTCCATTAAAAAATAAAAAAATAAAGAACAAAAAAGTGCCAGAGTGAGTGATTGCAGCTGAGAAAATTAGCCACCAAATCCGACTGTGGAAAAAATGAACAATTTAATTATAAAATTGAAAATCCACTGGATAAAAGTTATTTTATTTCAAGTACATTTAAAAGATGGAATTACACTATGGAGCTATTTATTATTAAATAACATGCCCAAATCCAAAAAATCCTGATCAAAAAGCATGAAACAAACCCAAATACAGAGCTGATCATGTCTAAAATCCGATCAAGATCGATCTATACATCCAAACACAACATAGAAATGGATAGGATTTTCCGTGGCTGATTAAATTAAGCATTCAGAATTTCTCATGTCAACACTGTCCCTCAGGTAGGCAGCAATCATATGATTACATTCAAGTCTATAAAGTTCCGCTCCAAATAAATATGAAAAAGATACAAAGAACCTGGTCAACCGGAAGAGGCAAAACCTGGCAGCCCTACACATGCAGACCTGCTTGAAAGCCAGAAACTGGTAGCCTGCTGTGAAGAATTATATAACCAAAAGGAGATGAAGCTGGAACTGTTGACCAAAGTAGGGTAGGGAGAAGCCATGACATGTATGATCCTTTTCATTTCAAAAAGATCAAATCATGAATGACAACAGCAAGCAGACAGAATTGGCATCTAATTTATCAAAGGGCTTCCTGTTGCAGTTATTGGAAGGAAAGGTGGAAGACCCTAGTATTCTGCTATGCCTCTTCTATGTTGGCTATAGCTTATTTGAGTGGGAAAGGTTGTTGGGCTGATAAAGATTGTATGAACAAGGGCTATTCAGAGCATGGGATAGAACTGGAAGAGATGATAGAAACAAGGAAGAATTGAAATGGAGAGCCTGAAGAAACAATACATGAACATATTGCATCTTCACTCGTGTCAAGAACAATGTAAAACGTGTTGGAGTTCCAAACTAGTCTTGAAGAAAAATTTGAAAAGAATATGCTTCAGATCTTCTCAGCTTGAACTAGAGATCTCACCACCATGAGCTGTGTTGCTGCTGCTGCTCGACATAGAAGCCTGTGGTTGAATGAGGGTGTGGGGTAGGAACTCGACCTTGAAAAATTGAACCAACAGAACCACTAGATGTGTTATCAAATAGTGGCATTTGGCTAGAGAAAGACTCCTTGCTAGAAATGAATTCATGCCGTAGATCTGAAGATGATGAGGATGGAGCCAAAGTTGCTACAGAGAATCCAATTGGGTAGGGAGCAACAGGCATATCAGAAAGGGAAGATGCAGAAGGACTGTAGCTCAACGTTCCAACTGGATGATCAAATTTGCAAGTCGGCCCAAACTTGCATACTCCATGTTGAGCATAGTACGCACAAATCTGAGCCCCCTGTCAAAACAATTAGACATTCATTACAATTATGAAACTATCACAACCCTCAGTTAATAATGACAACAAATAAAAAAAGGTATGATAAATCTGTTGTCATAATAAAGAGAATAACCCTATTGTCATAATAAAGAAAATTCTAGCACCAATAAACACTTCAAATGGGAACAGATTATTTATAGAAGTCATACATAAAGGAACCTTTTTTTTCTGAAAGACAAAAGAAGGGATGTTTTGATGCAGGACTTTATACTATTGTTGTTGACAATTTATTTTCACATTCTTCGTTACCTTTTTCTATCTTCACTCTGTAAGATCTTGCCAATGCAAAATAATAGTGCAATTGTCAGAGAGCAAATTAAGCATCTAAACAGATAGGATTCATTGATGCAAGAATTACAGAAAATGTTCTCTTACCTAAGAGGATTCTAAGCATGACAGTAGAAGTTTGAAAGAACAATCACTGCACTTATTTTTAAGCTACTCTCCAAGCTCTCTTTGCTCTTGTATCAAGTAATAGATTTTGCTACAGGAGCTACACAACTTCTGTTACTCGCTTTACTAAAATAACTAGATGATTGCTCGCACACAAGGATATGGGAAATACATTACAATGAATTCAGAATAGAGGAAATAACAACTTATCCAGTAAAATGTTGCCCAACATACAATTTCAGTATACATGTTTCATGCAAAACAAATGGTCAAGTGAGAAACTTCACCTGCATTTAGAGGCAGTATAACAGAAGCTTGCGGTACGTTATTGATTTCTTTTCTTTGGTGACATAGAGCTTGCTATAAATGGATCATTAATTGTTTAAATTGCTTATGTTCACTACTATATGAAACACTAGTATATAACATCATATCACGCTAACGTTTCTTAACCTACACAATCGATGCAGCTTATGCTGAAAAATTTCTAGCATATTTCATTCTAAATATCATGTTTCTGTATTCATTTTTTTAGCAATCGCCATCTGTAGGAGCTCAAGATCACCTAAAACTAAATGAAATGGAAATTTATACTTTTGAACAAAAACTTCAAACCTTCAAAGAAACTAAATAAATTAAAAGACAGGAAACAATATAAAACAAATTGGAAAAATAATATGAACTAAATAGTTGTTCTTCTTCACACAAGAAGAAAATAAAAAAAAGATCTGATTCATAGTCTCAAGTTTCTCATCCTACTATTTATTTGGGATCATATTTGTCTTCCATCATGCCCAAACAAGGATAAAACTTTCAATAGAACACAATGAATAGAAAATTGTTGAAGTGCATTATTTTCCGTCCCAGAAACTGAAAACTGAGATAATTTTGTGGGTATAGATATAATGAACCAAAAATAGTAGCCAGGATCACCTATTCTTTCATAGTAAATAAATCCCTGTGGAAGCAAATAGTGAAAAGCTTCAAGATAATAAAGAATGTGTTAGACATTGCTAGTTCAATAAAAGCTTGGATATTTCATAAGTTTGCTAATATTGTTCACCAATTTACTTTCTACAACATGGAAAAGGATCTTCTTTCACCTTAAATACTTCAGGCAATATAGTTTGGAGAGAAATCAGTCTTCCTGAACACCTCAAATTTTCAAAAAAAAAATACATAAAAGATATGAATCGATAAAGTATGACATTCATATATGATTCACAAAATAATAGTATTGCAACCTGCATAAAGGATGTCTCCATTGAATGTGTGCCAACTGGTTAAGCCAGGCTTAAGCCACAGTTTGACCATGCCTAACCTAGAACTATAAGCATTCATTTGAGCCTGATTCTACCCCCATTTGTCCTGCAATTATAAAGTTCAAACCTGGTCCTACAATCATCCAGTCTTCAATATTGGGCTCCAACATGGCCCAGAGCTAACCTGAAACCAGACTCAAGCTAGCTAGCCCACGCATGTAAATGTTGTTACTGTCGTGAACAAGATTATATGGAGAAGAGGGGAGGAGAAAGATAAGGAGAGAAAGGGGAGAGAGCTCTCCAAAAATCACAAACATACTATCATGAAGATCCTGAGTATACATGCTTAATAATCTGAAATTTCCACAAAAGCCCGAAAATTAACTGTGAAAATTTTCCCATGGATTAAAATTCTGAAGACAAGTTACAATTTATAGATTTATTTGCTATGCAATTTTCATTAAGAAAAGTGACAGTGTGCCTTCAGTCATTATTGCAATTTAAGGTACATAAAGGGAGAGACTTCAACACTTCATTGTTGACCAGCCTGCTCCCTAGCCAGTATAGCCTTGAGATAAAACATAGTAAGAGAGGAGAGCATTCTAGGGGCTGACAAGAGAGAAACTTAAAAGAGCAGAGAATTGAAGGTTTTCTTCAAAGAGATGGTTGGGGATTAGATAAAGCCCTTTATACTGCAATGTAGCTGTGTCCAATTTTAACATGAATTGCTAGCATCCAACAGGCAGAAGTTCATGTTAAAGCATAGGATCCAACAGTCGAGCAAGCCCAAAAGATCAATGCCCCTACTTCAGTGTTTTGAACTAGACAACCTGGTTCAACTGGATGACCTATGTGGAGGCATACCTTTTTGGCAAGAAAGGTGGTTTTGCCATATGTACAATCTCTCTCTTAGAGAGTGTGTATTTTATATCCATCAATCAGAATAACAGAAACAAACATTCAAATGACATGAAATTTTCAGTTGTACAATGCTGCTTCAACCACATCAATTAGTTGAGTTTATTAGGTTAAAAAGGAATCAATTTTATTTGACCTGACAAATCTAATCACATCCACAAAGGTCATCAATGGAGTGCAGAGCATAAACAATTTACTTCTGACATGAGGCAGTAACCCATTAACAACAGGTAATCCATCTTGAATCTTTTAATCTCACAGGAAATTTCAAGGATTTTCAAATTTATAATCAGATGCCATGATAGATGCCAACAATTTGCAAATGAGCAAATGGTGCACACAAAATAAAAAAAATAAAAAAATAAAAAGAGTACTGGATTAACCAGGTATTGTTCGATCAGAAAGCCCCAAATGAAAGCTCTAGCCACTGATTATAAAATTAAGGTTAGAAAAAAATTTCTCGACAGCAGAGATTGTTAAAAGAGAGAAAAAAAAGATTGAACCAGATGCAGATGATATCAAAATGAAATAGCTGTTAGTCAATGAAGCTAGAACTGTACCCTGTGATGTGTTGCAAGAGTAATTGGTCAGCATTACCATGAAATGACTGATGTGGCAACAGGTTGATTTATGGCTGTAATTAGCAGTGGAACGACATAAGATATTCTTCTTACTTGTAATAAGCAAATGCATCTTACTAAGAATCCCTAGATCTAACTAAAATGGTATTATCTAATTTCATGAAAAAAAAATTCTTTCAAGCTTGAAAAGCATGCCATATCATACTTAATCAACAATATGTAAGTCCATTATACTTTAAATTCACAAGGTTTGCCATACTGGTGTATAACATCCTCTACTGAGCATACCGTACCATATTGGTACCAAATCGATACTCGATACAGGAGGTATACTGAGTCTTAGTATGCTGAGCCCACCCCATACAGTGTGTACCGACATGATGCTAGTACGGTACTGGTATGTGGTCTGATACCGAAATGCCAAACCTTGCTTCAGAATTCACCAATAAAGACTACATTAACAAGTAGGATATTGAACATATTATTAACATAACGGAAAGGCTTCAGTCAATAAGCATGTCATATATCCAGATTTCTTAAGCAAGGTAACAAGAATTCATAGGTCTCAGGACATAAGAATGTGTACTAGTACCATCTATTATCGGGAAGCAGGACAAGAAATGTCAGATATGGCAGAAGCAAATGATTAAGGATAGTGGAGAATGCAGATGAGATATTTTGTGAAATCTGTGCATGCTACAAGAAAAATTATGTGACAATACAACAGCATCTTATTAATCCACTGGAAACAGCAACTTGGAAGATGAAGCTTCAACTAGTTGCATTTGATAAAGCTTTATTACCTAAACAAGAAGGGGCTGCAAAAGCATATGCAGGTGTGGGAGTTGGCAAAGCAAGGTTCTCAAAAAATATTAAATTAAAAAACCCACATAGGAAGCAAGTACAGTAGCAGGATACTGAAGAGATTATAAAGCAGGTACAGCACCTTCGAGCCTTAAACAAAAACTTCTAGCTCAAACCATAGTTTGCACAACCACTTATATTAAAAATATCTTATTTAGTCTTTCGAAAATGGGCTGATTTAGGTGCATGTTGTATCTGCTCCATGATTTTTGAAAGAATATTATATGCTCCATAATTTATTCATGCTTGTGTGATATCTGCTAGCAGAAAATCATAGCTTGTTCCATTAATTAGTACTGCACTTTGGATCCACACATTCCATTGGGTTTGATGGAGACTAAGTCTTTGGGTACCATTCCTTACCTTAATTACCACACTGGAATACCAGGAAATTGGTATGTGGTGCGCACCCTGTACCAAGTTACTAAGGAATGCAATGTATTGTCACTCACTACAGCCTATACTGGTTGGGTGCTGGTATGGGTACCAAAACCAGTACTCACACCTTGATTGTGACCATCTTCTACTGTTCCAACTCACACAGCTCATGTTAAAAGTCCCTAAGAAATTATATGGTCCATTCTTCATTGATAGGGCCATCTTTATTTGTTGTAAAATTTGCTTTCTCCTCTTGTCTAGGAATGTGTAATTCTTGACAAATATTTTGCTATATCATGCAATGTATGGCACTATTATTCATTAAAACAATCATATATGCACTATTAATTTACCAGCTTTACTAACCAAAGGGCTTCTAATAGCTCTGTAAACAAGCCAAGATTGAGCAAACTAGGCCTAGCTGAAGCACAACTCATTTTGTAAAGTTGAGAACAAGCCGACTCAATGAGTTCCAAGCCACAGTTGAGCAGCTCACAAACAGCTCATTTAAGAGATCTAATGAGAGAATGGCATCCCACAAGACTATCAAAAACATAAACACAGACATGCATATGCACATACATATAGACATGCACATATATATATTGAGCTAATTTCTATTTTTATATTTTAGTAGTGGTTGAAATGTATTCTTTTATATAAATCATATCAACTTTTAATTAACTATAACTAAAAATAAAATTCACAATAAATTTTTTAATATACAATATAATTTATTCCTATTTCAAACTTACGCAAGCAAAATTTTGAGCCAGCATAAGATGCTCACAGATAAACCACTCATTTGAGAGCCTTGACTTTTAAGTTTAACATCTCCATGTTTTATCAATATGGAAGTATCATTAGCTAAAACAAGTTAACATGAAAGGAATTCTTGTTAACTTTTTGTGCACAAGTATTGGGACAAAATAATGAAAATTATTATAATCATCTATGTGGCATGCCATAAGAATTCAACTTTCTTGGAATTACTTGAGTGCATTGAGTTATATTTCTCTCCTATGCAGTTAGGAGCTGCCTCATAACAAGAGAAATGCCTAGCTTAAGCTTTGGCATTTCACATATTCGCTTCTAGTATGACACATGAAAGCAATCTTCAATTAACATTATTCTTTCTCATAAAAAGCAATGATATGATTTAACTACCTGAAATCCCTCAAGTTCAAATGAATTTTCCTCATTATATCACTAAAACCCCATATAAATCAGTGGCTTACTTTTAAATTTATTGAATTTTTCATGAGTTCCTTTTTTTTCCTTTTTTTTTTCTTTGGTTTGGGCAACACCAAGGTTGGGAATGGTGTTAGATTCCCTTTAATCAAAGAGAATGATACACCAAATTCACAAGGACATGTTTGACAATATCTTCTATATAATTAGCTCAATCTTCATACCTGGTTTAGCAAGTAAATAACATCAAGACTGATCTCCAAGAAAAACTTGGTTTTACATGCTGTTGCATGTCTATAAAGATTAAGCATAGAATTGACAATGACAACAAATATTTTATTCAACCAGCTGAACTTCCTCAAACCCATCTTGGTCGCAATACACTAAAGGTGCTTCTAGTTCACAATGTCATACAAAATTTTCAAGTCACCTTGTTAGACAAACTAAGACTTTCTTGGAGTATTGATGATTGAAAGAAATAAGAATGACAGTATTGATAAACATTCACTGAATAAAAACGCTATGATTCTAGAAATACATTTATAATGCTAAAGGGTCTTAAATCCTAAAATGTATTTGCCTGCTCTACAAATGAAAGCAACAAGAATGGTTTGCTGACTTGCTCCTTTTAAGGATGTTCAATCATAAAGAAATCCATAAATTTTGGTTGCATAGTCCTTGATAACGTGCCAAGTGATTAACTAAAATGCAAATTAAATCCCCTAATTCAGACTTCTCCACTTCATTTTAAATCTCTCTTTGTTCACATCACTGAACTCCCTGTAGCTTCAGACAGATAAAACACCTCTCTTCCACCCTATTAGTAATTAATTAAGCTAAGTCCAGCATCTCATGCCAGCAAGTTCACCATTATTAGTTAAGATCCCAGAGAAACCAACAATTCCTCTACACACCTCTTCTTCTACAAAGTCCTTATCCTTTTTATCTCAAATTTATGAACACAAATAGGGTTCCTTCCCACTGGCCATCTCACACAAGTGATTTGGTATTGCATGCCTATCCATTTTTAAAGCCAAATATTCACAGGGTCATCTCCCAGTGAAAATCTCATTTAAATCATCCAAGATAATATGATTTAGAACTCTCATATGTACTGTTACTCTCATCTAAATTCCTAATCACCACTTTCAAGTCAAACCTACGAGTTTTTCAAAGGATGCAAAGCAATAAACAAATGCTCTGGTTATAAGAAGACAATTATTCTCCAAATTATGTCTCTTATCACAAAATTTTGCATTCCTTCGCCAATTTATATGTGTCCTTTCACAAATTTGGGCTTATTAGTTAGAGGTACCTGCGGAAGAACTGTCTGTATAACAAAATATAATGCAATTCAAAATTCTTGAAACAAGAATTTTATCAGTTATAGAAATGATAGGATTCCCCCTACAAATGGACCTAATTTAACCTTCAGAGTGAAGCAATAATGGAAGGGAATGAAGTCAAACTGAAATGAGAATTTAAATGCCTAGATGCTCATATGTGCCTCAAGCATTTCCTCTTACTAGATAGTAGGTACATTATTCATATTACCTAATAGCATACCCCTTGATCATGATAAGTTTTAGATGTTCTAAAGGAATAAGTTCCACGAGGAAATTGATTTATGTTTAATACCCCAGAAACTTTTATGCAGAGTACTAGGAAAATAACGAATTCTCAGCCTGCTCAAGATTTAATAAAAGTTACATGTTGTACTACAACTTTTAGCTTAAGCACTCTTACAAATGCAAGTATCAAATCAGCCTGCACATCCCAGTCAGTATATTTTAAAATAGAAGATAACATTTTCAATTCTAGATATTAGGGAACCAGCCCAATATTTTATGCTGCAAAAGAGACTAACAATAGGTGGAGATGCATACCGGACGAAGAGGGAGGCCTAGAGGGCTGAGCACACAGTTTGTTTTGGTATGCTCCAGTCTCGTGGATGATGGTATTTACATGTCACTCCATATTTACAGTCCCCTGTCCTCATGTAGAACTGGCACTCAGGTTGGCCAGGTCGCTCTGGAAACATTTGTTCTCTCTCACTACTGCTTGAAGGCCCAGCTGAGGAAGAGAACGAGGTATATGGCACTTGGTAGGCAGGGACTGAAGTATTTACCTGGTTAGACAACCCATACAAAGGTCCTGTTTGAACAGTTTGTTGCCCACCAGGAGAGACTACTGAACTTAAAGGCGCCTGCTCATATAGAAGAGCACACTGTAAGATACCTCAAGTTCACTCTCTTATCACTTTACATGTTAATAAGCAGAAGGCAAACTTATGCAGCAAGAGAATTTTACAAACCGGATAGGGACCCCAACCTGAACTGGAACAACTCCAGGAGAAAGCAACATGGGACCATAAGATCCTGGCATGTATGTTCCAGGCAACACTGAAGGCCTTCCAACTTCCCAACTGGCCAAAGGTGGATACTGATGAGGTGAAGGAATTGAAGGAGGCTGCACCGTCGGATAAACATAGATGCAGGAGGCATTGAGGCACCACCAAGTTGTGGATGGTGGAATTTACAGGTTGAACCAAACTTGCATTGTCCTGTCTTCATATAGTAGGAGCATTCTTTCTCACCCTACATTTTGTAACCCCACTACTAAGATCCGCAATGTAAGACCAATCTAAATGAAAATAATGAAATAACACCCGCTAATCAAAGAATAAAGCAATCAACAAAAATCTAGAATGAAACAAAAAAATCACCAACCGGCCGTAATGGGTATCCACAATAATTTAACAACACTGGCTGCTCAGATCCACCACCTTGTCTCGGGTGGTGGTACTTGCATGTAGAACCAAATTTGCAAGTTCCAGTCTTCATGTAGTACTGCAAAACATCATGTAAAAGGTTGGCATCCACTAAACCACAAATTTCACCTTCATAATGGTCCAATTTCAATTTGTTTTACTGAATTATGGTGTTTGAGATTAAGCTAACATGCCAAGTTCCACAATTGAAAACAATATAATGCCTACCTCACATACAGGTTGTCCCACATGCTCGGGATACTCCACTACTCCAGTCCTTCCAACTCTGGCTAGCTAGATAAGGCATCATACATACCATAAATTCAGAAAAAGATTACCCAATTGTTTGCAAAAGCTATGAAGCATGGAAATTTCACATCTTGCTGGATTCAATAGCTCAAAAATAAAAGTGTAATCAAAGAACTAAACCTACTGTCAAATTAACTCAAAAGCGATAAAACCACCACATTGCAAGCAACATAACTTATAATATTGAAAAGACTACAGTGAGACCTAGTTGAATCAATTGAAAGGGAAGGTCCAAGGATCCCTACCGCTCCACGATCGGGGGATGATTGTAGCGGCACCTCTCGCCATAACCACACGATCCGGTACGGATGTAGTAGGCGCAGTCGGGCTCCCCGGGCCGCTCCGGGTACGGTAAGTCGCCGCCGGCCAATCCCAACCTCCACATGGATTCTACCACAGAGATCAACACAAGAGAAAACCACCATCTCTCATCAGCCCAATTCCACTCCCAATCCCCTCACTCTAAACCCTAACTACTCCCCACCTTCCACCCACTACACCCAAAAACAAAGAAAAAAAATCCAAAAGAATAGGGGGAAAAAATCAGGGAAAATATCTAAGAAAGAAGTAGCAACTACCTTCCAAACCGGTGTCGGGATCCGGGTAGGCGCCCTCCGCTGCGGGGCTCCGTCCGTACAGCTCCATGCCAGGACGCGGATGGACGTGCGTGCTGGTCTTCTAGAAGCCTCCCGAATGTTCTGGAGCGCCCCGATCGAGCGCGATTGGCCGAATGGAGAGAGATTAACGCCTTAAAAGGATCGATTCCCTCGTCTTCGGATCGTGTTCACCGTATTTTCCCCTTTTCTCTTCTTTTTTCTTTTTCCTTTTTTTTTCTGGTTTTGTTTCTCTCTCCCTCTCTGTCTTTCCACTCGCAGCTTCTTTCCTCCCTGTTGTCAAAGCGCTCTGATCTTTCTCGCTCTCTCCATCGGTCCTTCTCGCCTCTTGGGTTTAATACCCGCCAAGGAAGGGAAATCGGTATTTGTTAATTGCCCTTCTCGAACGGTAATTTCTCAAAAAAAATAAAAACTAGGCTTACCCTGTACAATTACCAAATACCCTGACTGCTCGATTTCCCATAAGACGGAATTACCCTCGTTGCTGACGCGGCATGCATCTTTGAGCCGGTGGATGCTGTCAGGAATGATTCGCCTCGTGGAGCACGGGTCGGATGCGCCTGTGCCGGGCAGCATACGTGGCTGATGATGATACGTTGTTGGAGCTTGTCAACACCGTCTATGGGGCTCAGCGGATCCGCTGCGTCCTTTGAGAAACTAGGCTGTCGGCGGTAGGGGTATTTTGGTAACTTGGGGCTTCGGCAGTGAAGTACTGTAAAGGGGTAGGTTGGTGGATTAGGGGTGGTAGAGGGATATTTTGGTCATTTGGCGTGTCGGAGAGAGATGGGGAGGATGACGCTGGCCCGACGCATACGGACGCGGGTGTGGACTACGGATTAAATGGGCGTGGACACCTGAGGGAGAGATGGGACCCGGTAGTCCGTTCCAGAGATGGACCGGCCGGTTCAGGAGGAGGTCATGGACGGTTGGGATGGAGTCTCGTGCGGCATTGATGGTTTGGAGGTGACGAGTCGGTGGGTGGTCGCCGGGAGTAAAAGCGTGCGACCGGGAAACACCGCTGGACGTGGCCGAGGGTTAAGAAGGGAAGGAGGGGGCCTGTTCACCGGGAGCAGCCGGTCAGCGGGGAAGACTTGGTTCTTGACTTGCACCGGGAAAGCCACGGGCTCCCACCCGGTCAGGTCTCGGCCTTTGACAAAGATCGGCTGGTGTCAGCGGTAAGGGGCACGTGGGACCCACCGGTGGATTTTTACGTGTTAGGAGCTGATTGGATTATAAGGCTGCCTGCTGGCTATGTCAGACAGCGTCGTGACCACGAAGCGGTAGTGAATGATGACCGATGAGATGCGATGGATGGCTGCTCTCTGGATCGCAGGATCGGTGGTTCAGGGAGGGATAGGTTTGCATCTTTCCCGCGAAAGAAGGGCTCACTTGCTTCGCGGGAATCCACCGTTGGGTTGCCCATCGCACAAATCTCAAAGCAATTAGTGGGTGATCCAACAATGAATTGGCGTGAAGGAATGTGTGCAACCATGACCCTTCATGAGATTCCGCGTGGGGTACAATATATGAATTATAGTTTAAATACGAGTATAATTTCATTTATAGGCTCACAATTTTATCTTTTAAAAATATCTCACGAAGCATAATTTTTTATATAATTAAATTTTTTGATTCATAATTAATATAAACTAATAATATTTCTATTTCTACCATAATATCTTTAATTGAACTAAATGGAGAACCATGCGCCAAATATCCATGAGCAAAAGATGCAGCAGGACACTTAGTGTATCCACCCTCGAAATAGTGGAATTATATATCTTCTGTTGGCCATATCCAAGAGTAATGCAACGTGAGTTCAGCATGGGAGATGCCAGCCCATGCTTTCACAAAGCTCGGCAATGGGCATCGTTGTCTTGTAGAGATCATGACCAGGGCATCTTTAAATCCTTGGTCTGACATAAATGATCCAACAGTTGGGGGCTACGTGTTAAGTAGTATAAGATGTTCATTCGGCAACTGTGACCTATGAAGTAAATAATGTGAACTGGCAGTTTCTTACGAAATAAATAATCCAAGGATGTTGGACTTTGTTAAAATCTGGGTCAGTCTAGTAAATTCAAGTACTGGACTCATCCACGCACCCATGCCATGCTTTACCTAATCTTTAGTTGTGTAAGTTCGGTGCAACTAGGGCTAAGCATTGCGAACTATTAAAACTAGTTCTAAGTATTGCAGATTATATATTACAAATAGTTACTTTTTAAACTATGGATATGATTATAGAATATCCATAGATATGATCATACAACATACTTTAGATATAAAATAGCTTTAGATATGGTTTCTTTATATCTTATGTCATAAAAGTTTTGTTACCTTCTTATTAATACAGCTTAGGCTCCATGTTCTTAACCAAAAAAAAAAAGTAATTAAAAATTCAAGACAAACAACGCAATAGATCATCACACTCGTGGCCGCGTTGTTTGACACTAGCGGCCATGTTTACATTGTTATCGTTCTTGCCACCACGTGATCGTCACAATAGATGTTTATTATTCTCAACAACATGTGCCCACCTGCTCTAATATATAAAATTGTCGGTACCGGCAACCAAATCATGCATGCCCTATTGGATTACTGTTGTTGTAATGAGAAATTATTGATTGGACCTGGTTCACAATGAACCAAGCGTAATTTATTTGTTAGAAGGCATTAAATACATCATAGCATGTATTACGAAGGAGCGACAGTATTAAATATACGGTAATGCGTGCATGTTGTTAAAGAGGGAAAACATATTAATTATCCTTGGTCCACCGTAAATCAGGTCCAATCAACTATTTTTTTATAATAATTTAAGATCTTATCTAAAAAATTAGTGAAATGATATTATTTAGATTCTTTAATTCTATATAAATAGATAAAATTTATCTAGTATATAATTGATATGGGACAAATATATATCTGCATGAATCATCACATCTTTTCTCTATTTAAGTCTTATCTTTCTTACTCCGATGGAGCTATGTTGCATTGTCCTCTGATTTACATGGATCAGATCCATTCGATCTGATATCATTTATAATAATTCAGGATCTTATTCAGAAAGTAAATTAGAAGATATTATTTGATTTTTAATTTTATATAAATATTTAAAATATATTAATGTATAATCGATGTAAAACTATACATATGTCCATATAGACCCTCACAACTTTGATAAAATATGTATTACGTCAAACGAGCTTGTGGAATTGTAGCATTCTTTGGAACATGTCACCCAAGATCAATGGAAACACACTTCATTCCTGTCACATGGTAAAATCTACAGGAAATGACTGAATGGAAATTGCAAATAATATGATCCACATATTTTTTCTACTTTCTCGGGTTAGCTCTTAAAATTTGAAACAAGCGAGTTGGAGATGTAGACTAATAAACTTCAAAGGGTGAAACATCTACCAGATATGTGGCATCTGAAGCTCATGCAATTAATCCTAGCACATATGGGAAGGCTACTAAACATCCAGCCGTAAGCCCAGTGAAACGAGATCCAACCCGTCATTTGTGCATCCCTCGGTGCAGGTACCAAGGGAGAAGCATGCCGGTTAGAAGTGATAAGGCTGACTTTGTAGACCACTTTAAGTCACCATCCTTTTGTTTTTAGTAAATTTAAGTTTGTTGGAGATGTTTGGCCAGGACACCACCATCATAGGATTTTTTCGACGTCACTCACATCGCACTCGATCAATAAGAGAAAGAAAGAAGAAAAAATAAATACAAGATCAGAAAAAAAAATCAAGTACATCGATCAGCCCAAGGTTTACCTTCACGGGACATGCAAAGCTTCACTATGAGAAAAGAATAAGTACAAGAAGAGATCCTCACACTTTCAACCCTATACACAATCTCTCTCAACTAGAAGCTATCCTTACAAAACTTTACTAGAACCCAGGAGATCCTCTGAACCTATGAAATAACCATTGTCTGACAGTTTGCTCGAGATATCCCTGTATCTCTGCTCTCCGCCGACTCTTCTCAAGCTGCTGCTACATGCTGCCGTCCGCTGCTTCAAGTTCTGCCGACTACTACCACCACCACATAGCTCTCGGTTTGCCATAGGGTTGTTTATAGCCCCAAAACTGCATCCAGCCCGTGTCCTGCATGTCTCAAGACTTTTGATCGCATCAAACAGCGTCCCTAGCCTTCAGATCATGGCCATAAATCATAATCAGCCGTCAGATTGTGCAATAGGCTACCCGATCCACAGAAGTCTCTCATAAACTACGAGAAACGACTCCGAAATACCGTTAGTCCACCATGGACTTCAAGAATAGAGCGGGAAACGCTCTCGATCCATGGCCACGTGTGGACTATGTGAGAAAGCGGGATGCATGTCTGCGCTCGCGGTCGGGCCTGCACTGGGCGATGCTCGTGCATGCCCACACTGGGCCGCACCCACGTGCTCGCTCGTGCTGGGCCCACCAGCGTGCTGGGCCATGCACTCCTACGTGCGCTCGTGCATCCACTGGCCCACCACCAGCCTCCGTGCTGGTCTTCTATCATGCGTATCTCCTCTGTCTGGACTCAATTTGGATTGTTTTTAGGCTCGTTGGATTTTATTCATCATCTTGGACCTTATTCTAGGTTTATTATGGATAGAATTTTGAGGTGTTTCCTCAATAATCTCCATCTCGACTATATATTTGGCCTCCACAATAATTTTTAGAGCTCATCTCTCATCCCCATGTCCTGGAGCAAACACTTGCTGCTCATGGATGAACAAATATAGGAGTCAAGCCGACCGCTCGATCCCATCTCTGTCACGTGCTGTATCCTCTTTGACCTGAGACCTGCTCGAGGTAGTCTTTTGCAGCAATAAGAACTTCATCTTGCGATGTCGTCTGTCATCCTTCCGAGTCTCCCATCTCATACCTGATCCATTTGCTTCTGGAGCTTCACCTCGCACTGGGCTCCCTACCAAGAGGTAGTGTCGTCCATACTGCTTTCCTTCATCACGACTCTATTGCCATGCATGACCTTCAGAATTCCTCCATCAACTCTCCATCTGTAGCCGGTTGAATCCAGTCTGCTCAAAAAATTAGATTTTCTTGAAGTTGCATATGTATCGGACCTCACCTAACTTCCTCACTGCTCCGTCATGTGCCTCCATGCTGACCGTCTCGATGCCCTTGATCGCACAATTCGATCCATCTGGTAAGCAAATAGTGCCCTCACTATTCTCCAGTGACTCAAACAGCTCCTCTCTGCAACAGACATGATGGAAATAAGCAGAGTCTAAAATCTACTATTAAAAAAGAGTAGATACCTCATCTGAGACCATGAGTGCACCAACGATCTCAGTGTCACTACTAGTCGCCACCATAGTAGCCATCGTTCGATTTTTGAGTTGAAGATAATCTCTGACATGATACCCCAACTCATCACATCGTCAGTATTTGATCTTGCTATAGTCCCTCATCCTAGCCCTAGATCGCCCATCTCGTAATCTTCTATTGCTTCATCGTCCGCCACCACATCCTCCAGTCATCGCCATAATTGAGTCACCGTCTGGACTCGAAGTTCAGTTCTCCACCTGAGAACCTCGTTCTAGAGAAGTGCAGAAGTCACCTCTTCCATCTTAATGGTGCTCTTTCCTATTAGAAAAGCAATCACTAAGGACTCGAGAGAAGGAGGAAGGGATGATAGCAAGACCAATGCCCTGATCTTCTTCTCCACTTTCTCACCAATGCTGAGGAGGTTGGTGAGGATCTTCTGGAAGTTGCTTAGATACTCCTGCATGCTCTATCCCTCGGATATTCGCAGCTGGTAGAATTGCCTCCAGAGGAAGAGAGTGTTGGTAAGGGACTTCGCAATGTATAACTCCTCGAGCTTCGACCACATCACCGTCGGAGAAGTCTCGTCAAGCGCATGGATCACTACATCATCTATTAAGTATAAGCAGATTGTGCTCACCATCTGTATCTGGAGTCACTTCCAAACTATTACCTCCATGGTAGTCGGCATCTCCTTACACAAGAGAGCATCTATTCAACCCCTGCTGGATGAGCACATCCTTCACCCTCGACTGTCAGAGAGAGAAATTTCTCTTTCATAAACTGACTGATCTCCATCTTGATTGAACTTGTCGTCTCCATCTTCTTCAATCTCAATCAACACCATCATGATCTGGGCGACCGTGCACTAATACAACCTAAGCTTTGATATCAGTTGTTGGAGATGTCTAGCCAAAACACCACCACCACAGGATTTTTTCGATACCACTCGCGTTACACTCGATTAGCAAGAGAAAGAAAGAAGAAAAATAAATATAAAATAAGAAAAAAAATTAAGTACGTGGATCAGTCCAAGATTCACCTCTACGGGGCATGCAAAGCTTCACTATAAGAAAGGAACAAATACAAGAGGAGATCCTCACAGTCTCAACCCTTATACACAATCTCTCTCAACTAGAAGCTACTCTTACAAAGCTCTCATTAGAACGCAGGAGATCCTTTAAACCCCTGAAATAATCACTATCTGACAATCTACCTGAGATATCCCTGTATCTCTGCTCTCTGCCAACTCTTCTTAGGCTGCTGCTGCCTGCTGCCGTCCATTGCTTTAGATTCTACCGACTACTGCTACCACCACACAGCTCTCGATTTGCCACAGGGTTGATTATAGACCCAAAATCGTGTCCAGCCCATGTCCTGCATGTCTTAGGACTTCTGATCGCATTAAACAGCATCCTTAGCCTTTAGATCAGGATCGCAAGCCATAATCAGCCATCGGATCGCGCAACAGGCCACTTGGTCCACAGAAGTCCCTCATGGACCGCGAGAAATGAAGTGGGAAATGCTCCTGATCCACGGCCATGCATGGACTGCATGAGAAAGTGGGATGCACGCCCGTGCTTGCGATCGGGCCCACGCTGGGCGGCGCTCGCGCATACCCATGCTGGCCCACGCGCTCCCCCGCATTGGGCCCACCAGCATGCTGGGCTGCGTGCACGCACGTTCGTTGGCCTAGCTGTGCCGCTGTCGGCCCGCCGCCGGCCTCCGCCATCCCGTGGGCCGTGCCAGCCTCCATGCTGGCCTTCTATCGTGTGTATCTCCTCCATTTGGACTTCGTTTAGACTATTTTTGGGCTTGTTGGATTTCGTTCATCGTCTTGAAACTCATTCTAGACTTATTGTAGACCAAATCATGAGACATTTTCCTCAACAAAGTTACCATCCTTTAATCAAATGATCAATGACTTGAGTGCATTGAAGAGCTCAGCATGAACTGACACTATAAGAAAAGGTATTTTTACGACAGAATTATTTATGATAAAAATAATTTTAGCTACGAATAATAGTATTTATGATGAAAAATTAAATTCATCATAAATAATAATATATTTATGATAAATAATTTTTCATCGTAAATACTTTAATATTAGCGATGAAAAAAAATTCTATCGTAAATACCAAATATTTACGATGAATATTTTTATCG
>KE504908.1:28940-53416 GCA_000441515.1 Elaeis oleifera
CTGATCACTCATTATATAGAATCACTGAGTTAGGTTTATGTTAACGGTTTGATCTTATCAAAATTTTCAGTGGAGGCCCATCGCCTACTGAAATAAAATCAGTGGCTAAATTAAATACTAGTTATTTGGAGAAATAATTAGTTAAGAACCTACCCATAGATGCATATGGGTTGATCGAGCCATCCTCGAGCCTATATGTAGTTTGTGTGGATTTTAGTACCCACTAAGGAATTAAGGTAATTCCTCGAATTGAAAGTAGAGGCTACCAATTCGTATAAAATAGTGAGAGAACCTTTAGACTGAAGTTCAAATCTTTAAGATTATTAAATTCATATACTAATTAGGCTTTGTATCTTCCTTCTATGTGCAGATATGGCTTCAAACTTGTCACTCCGATTATTGTTGGATAGTAAGAAGCTTATCGGATCGAATTTTGATAATTGATATCGAAATTAAAATTATCCTGGAGCACGAGCAGATCTTTTATGTGATAACAGATCTGGCACCTGAAGAGCATGCTCCTATGCCCGAGGAGTGATCCGAGATACTTATTTGAAGTGGCTCAACGACCGCACCACGGTTCGTTGCATCATGCGGGCCTCCATGAACGACGAGTTCAGCCGAAAGTTTGAAGAGCGAGAGAAAATATTTTAAGTGTTGAGAGATTCTTTTAGTACTCCTGACAATATTGAGCGGCACAAGACTAGTTGCACTATTTTCAATGTCCGGATGAGGGACGATGCATCTGTTACCGATCATGTATTGTACATGATCGAGCAGATTGAAAATTGAGCAAACTTGATTTTCTTGCATGAACAGCTGCGGAAGGATGTGATTCTGAACTCTCTACCCAAGTCCTATCTGCTGTTCCTCAGTCATTTCAGAATGACGAAGCCTGTAGTCAATTACCACGGTCTGTTGGAGTTGCTGTAGATTTTTGAGAAAGATCACCAGCTCCACAAGAAGACAGTAAATCTAGTGGGAGGATCTTCTTCGGATAGTCATCGTCCCTTTAAGAATGAAAAAAGAAGAAGAATAAGGAGGTGCCTGGTGCTGGGAGTCAGTCTCAGAAACCCAAGTTCAAGACTGATCAAAGTCAGGTAGAGTACTTCTTTTGCAAAAAGTAAGATCACTGGAAGAGAAATTATCCTCAGTATATCACTTTTCTTGATCCAAATAGGCCAAAGAAGAAGAAGCAATCAGTTACTGGACAAGGTACTTATGTGATAACACCTTGTAACTTCTCTCTTATAGATACAATGACCTGGGTATTGGATACTGGAAGTCCTATTCATATTTACAATTCGTTGCAAAGTCTTCAGGTCACTAGGAGATTTGAAGAAGATGAGAGATTCCTGAATGTTGGAGATGGAAGATCAGCTCCAGTTCTAGCTTTAGGAATCATCAAGCTTGTATTCGAGTCTTAGTATATTATTCTTAATGAGTGTCATTACTGTCTTAGTTTTTTTTAAATATTTTTTCTGTTGACCTTTTGGCCAATTCAAATTATGAAATATCAATAAAAAAAATTTTAGTAATATCATTTCGAATTGTGTTATAATTTTACGTGGACAGTTGAACAATAGTATCTATATTGTATCTAGGCCTAATGTAATGTATATTTCAAATAAACGTCCAAGAATAGATGATGTCACGGAAGCCTATCTTTGGCATTGTAGGCTAGGTCATATCAACAAGAATAGGATAAATAGGTTAGCTCAAGAAGAAATTCTTGATAAAGATGATTATGAATCGTTACCTACCTGTGAGTCTTATTTGCTTGAAAAGATGACCAAGTCACCTTTTACTGAAAGAGATGAACGAGCCAGTGATGTGCTGAGTCTGATACATACTGATGTATGTGGACCTATGAGCATATATACCAAAGGAGGGTATAGCTACTTCATCACGTTCACAGATGACCTATCTAGGTATGGGTACGTCTACTTGATAAAATACAAATCTAAATCGTTTGAAATATTTAAACGATTCCATAATGAAGTAGAGAAACAAACTAAAAAAAGTATTTAAACTCTTTGGTCTAATCGAAGAGGTGAATATCTTTCCAATGAATTTCTGATATATCTAGGAAAGAATGAGATTCTCTCCCAATAGACCCCTCTAGGGACACCACAGCATAATGGCATCTCAGAAAGAAGGAATCGAACTTTGTTGGATATGGTTTGATCCATGATGAAATTTGTAACTCTGTCGATCTCCTTGTGGGGATATGCACTTAAAACAGCCTGTCTTATGCTCAATAATATTTCGAGTAAGTCAGTTAGTAAGACACCATATGAGATATGGTTAGGACGTAGGTCGAACCTCTCTTATTTAGGTTAGGGGTATCCGACTTATGTTAAACGATTACAAACTGACAAGCTCTATCCTAGGTCTGATAAGTATAATTTCGTAGGATACCCCAAGAAACAAGGGGATATTACTTTATCTGCCTGCTGAACAAAAGTATTTGTCAGTAGTAAGGCACACTTTTTGAAAAAAATTTCTTAGTGAAGGAATAAGTGACTCCAAAATCAAGCTTGACGATGTTCGACAGGTAGAAGAACTGACACCAATGATTGAATCTGAATTGAATTTGATGAGATCAAATTCGGAGCCCAATGAACAAACATTCTTAAAGCAATCTGGTAGAGTACCGCGTCAGCTGGATAGATACTTAGGTTTCTTGGTCCGAGATGGAGATCCTATCGAACTCGATGAGAACGATGAAGATCTGATCATCTACATGAATGCGATACAGAGGTCCGACTCTGATAAATAGCTTGAAGCTATAAGATCCGAAATGGAGTCCATGAAGGTCAACGATGTGTGGATACTAGTTGACCCATCTGAAGGGGTTAAACCTATAGGGTGTAAGTGGGTCTTCAAGAGGAAGAGGGGCGCAGATGGAAAGATGGAGATCAATAAAGGTCATTTGGTTGCCAAGGATTATCATAAGCATTATGATATTGACTATGATGAGATATTTTCTCCTGTAGCAATGCTCAAATCCATTCGGATCATACTTGTGATAACAGCATACTGGACTATGAAGTCTAGCAAATAGATGTGAAGAAAGCTTTCCTAAATGGAGAGCTGAATGAAGAGGAGTATATAATATAACCTGAAAGGTTCATATCCACAGATGAGTCCATGAAAGGTTCATATCCACAGATGAGTCTAAGGTGTGCAAGCTTCAGAGATCCATTTATGGATTGAAGCTAGCATCTCGGAGTTGGAACATACATTTTGATAAGGTGATCAGAATATATGGCTTCGTTAGGAATGGAGAGAAATCCTACATATATAAGTGGGCAAATAGTTCAATAATTATATTTTTGTGTTGTATGTGGATGATATTCTCTTAATCAAAAATGATGTCCCTACATTACAGAGAATAAAAGTTTGACTGTCGTCACAATTCTCCATGAAAGATTTAGGAAAAGCAACCTACATCCTAGAAATAAAGATCTATAGGGATAGATTTAAGAGGCTGCTCGAACTTTCTCAATCCACGTACATAGATACCATGCTGAAACGGTTCAGCATGGAGAATTCCAAGAAAGGCTATCTTTCGATAGGTCAAAAAATTTTCTTTCGAAAGAAGATTGTCTGACAACTCCTCAAGAGAGAGAACATATGAGTAAAGTTTCATATGCTTCGGTAGTAGGTTCTATTATATACGCCATCATATGTACAAGATCAGACGTGGTATACTCATTAGGGGTAGTGAGTAGATACCAATTTCATTCAGAAAAAATCACTGGAAGGTCGTAAAGATCATTCTTAAGTATTTGAGAAATCTAAGGACCAGTGGCTTGTGTATGGTGAAACTGACTTGAACTTATGGGGTTCACTGACTCCAACTTTCAATCAGACCATGACGATAGTAAGAGTATGTCGGGTTATATTTTTTACCCTAAATGATGGAGCAATTTACTGAAAAAATTTCAAGCAGAATACTGTGGCAGACTCTGTTTGCAAAGTAGTATATCACGGCATCCGATGCTGCGAAGAAAGCTGTATGGTTGCGAAAGTTCATCGATGAGATTGGAGTGGCACCCTCTGTTGATGGTCTAGTCTTGTTATACTGTGACAATACTGGAGCCATTGCTCAAGCCAAAGAGTTGAGATTCCATCAGCGCACCAAACATATTCTATGTCGTTATCACCTTATCTGGAAGATCGTGGATCAAGGTGACGTCGATCATCAGAAAATCGATGGGAAGGAGAACTTGATCGATCAATTTACTAAAACTCTCAGAATCAAGAAATTCGATAACCACAAATCGAAGATGGATATACGATACTGCACCGATTGACTTTAGTCCAAGTGAGAGTTGTTGAAAAATATGTTCCAAAGCCAATCGTTAGACGATTGTGCTCATCTTATAAATTATATATAATTTTTATTAATAAAATTATTTAGCATTTTCATTACAAATTGATCATCTTTGAACTCTTATGTTGTAATGAAGTCCTTAGGACTATTATTAATCGACAAAGGAGGATTTGTCGTTAAGTCCTTAATAATGTTCGCGACCAAACGATACGTTATTAATAGGACGATAGCGATATCAAGTATAAGTCATTGTGTGCCATATGAGTTGGTTGTCCTCTTAACCAAAGAGTGTGAAGACACTTTTATGGCATGCAGATAGAATGTAGGAGTACATTCGCATCGAACGTGACCATATGCCGAGTACTCTGTTGTCAAGAGTAGCTCGTGAAGGGTATATGGGTATAAGATCCCTTCGACCTGAGACCATAACGGTGACTTGTAAGCAACTCACTATACTTTAGTACCAAATCATCTGAGTTTTAACTTAGTGACTGAAGGATGCTAGATGCAGTCTAGTACTTATCAAGTCAGTGTGTGAGTCAAGATGGAATTGACCCCTCTGAATTAGTAGGAGATATGCATCAGTGTATTTCAATTTAGCAAAATCTTGATCAGGATAATCCATGAGATGGATTTGAAATGTTGAAATATAATATGGTCGACTTAATTAGGGTTGACGGTTAAATCTTAAGTCATCTTGAGCATTTGGGTCAAAGAGATGAATTATACGATAACCATACGTCAGTAGGTTCTAGAAGATTGTCTTGCAATACTTCGACCTATCCGATCGTCGGGTCATCATTGCTAGATGGTTACATCGATTGGTATAGAAAGTTGTTTCTATACTACTGACTTAGGTTCGAACCTATGGGGTCACACGCATTAGAAGATTTGATCAGATCTGATGGCTGAAGAGTCCAATTAGATTGTGACTCTGGTAAAGAGTCCTACTTGGACTAAGACTCTGTGGGAGAGTCCCACTGAGACTGGAATTCTACTATTTATAAAAAATTAATTAATAATTAGATTACTAATTGACTCAATTTGATTGAGTAAATAACTTTGAAATAAGTTTAATTGAATTAGATTCAGTTCGACTCAGATTGAGATTGATATGATCAAATTCGATTTCAAGAGAAATATGATCCTGATTCGATCAGGATTTGGACTCGTCTAATTTGTAATTGGATTTGAAATTTGATAAGATATTTAGATTCTTAATTAGATAAAATTTATTTCTATCAGTGGTTTCCATCTAAATTTGATTTGGATTAGAATTGAATTAAAAATGAAGAGTCCAAGTCAAACTAGGACCTATCCTTATCTTTTGCGCAACATCTGGATCCATGCCAATTTATCCACGTCTAATTGGATTTGGGTTGTGATTTTTGGCATCATGAGAGAAGATCCAATAAGGGTGGGTGGCAATAGCTGATGAGTCATAATATTATCTTTTGCTTAATTCGAATGCGATCTGAATTAGAGATAAAATGCAGACTAGAAAAGAATTTTTCATATATGGTATATTGTTTGTACCATATTAATTTTTTTATTTTTTTAAAAAATATTTTGGTGTGTAAGACTCTTGATTCCTTTTCCATGTCTTAAGGATTTTTCTAGAATTTTTTAGGATGCCAAAAGGATGTTTTGGTGTTGATTCATGGCACCCTTTTTTGGAAAATCCCAATTCCTAGTCTATAAAAAGGGGACCCCTCTCTTGGACATCCTATGATCAGTTCTATTGTGATTTTTTATTTTTAGAGCCTCTTCTCCTCCTCCTCTAGGTCCCCTATCACTTTGAAGTGTCTAAGGTGCTTGTAGAAGAAAGAAGAGATCAGCTGTCGAAGTTGTTCGTAGACTAGCATCTCCGAGCCCCTGATCTGTGCCAGTCTTCACGTGGATTTTTTTATAGAGGCCAGACGACTTTGTGTGGCTGAGAGCAACCTGAAGAATACCTTCTACAATTATTGAATCAGATAGATCAAGATTAAAATTGGTTTGGTAACGATCTCTAACTTATTTTGATTCTTATGATAGATCTAATTGTTAGATCTAGAATTTCAGCATCGATGAGATCGATATAATTTTTATTTTCAGATCTAAAATATATATTTTTTATATCAAAGATTCTTATGTGGTAGTCTAAGATTAGATCTTATACATATGATTAGAATTAAATTATTTAATCCATTATTTTTACTGTATAAAATTTTAAAATTATATGTATTGCACTACCGAATATTTCCTTCATGATCGAGAGATGCCTTCCTTTCTTTCAAACCCTCAGATAGCCAAAAGATTTTTAGTGGACTGTTGAATAATAGAAGGCATTTGAAAAGTTGAAACAGTACCTCAGCTCTCTACCATTGCTCTCAAAACCTCAGCTCGATGAGGAATTGTTGTTGTATATTGCCATTTCTCTAGTAGCAATCAGCTCAGTGCTTGTCCAGGAAGAAGGATGGGTTCAGAAGCCCATATGCTACACCAGCAAAGTCCTTTATGATGCGAAGATCAGATATTCTAAACTCGAGTAGCTAATTTTTGCACTAATTATCATAATGAGGAAGCTGCGGCCTTATTTTCAGGCTCACACAGTGGTGCTGTTCATGAATCAGCCAATCAAGGCCGTTCTCCACCGTCCGGATACCTCAGGATGGATTGCAAAGTAGGTGCTGGAGCTTGTTGAGCTGGACGTGCAGTACCGTCCAAGGCTTGCTATCAAGATTCAGGTGCTGGCGGACTTTATTCTCAAGTGTACTATTCTGAATGGAAAAAGCTCAAAGGCTATGGAGGTCTCGAAAGGAGGCAAAAGCTCAAAAATTGGAGAAAGCTCGATGGTGGAAGAGATAGATACAGGATCTGCCTCGGATGAGCTGTGGACGCTGCATGCTGACGATTCGTCAAATACAACAGGAGCAGGGGCTGGGCTCATTTTGACCAGTCCTAAAGGAGATATCGTGGGGTATGCACTACGCTTTAAGTTTTGACTACCAACAATGAAGCAAAATATGAAGCTCTGATCATCGGTCTCAAAGTGGTAAGAGCAACAGGGGTCCAATATTTGAAGGTCTTTAGCAACTTCCAGCTAGCTGTTGGGCAAATTAAGGATGAATACGAGGCCTGAGAGAAAAACATGAAGAAATATCTCCAAAAATAAAAGACTTAACCTCGACCTTCTTAAGCTTTGACATTCAACAGGTCTCTAGAGCAGGCAATGTTAGGGCAGATGTGCTATCAAAGCTAGCAGCTTTGTTGCCCACTGATTTGGAGAATGGGACCTACTTCGAGGTGCTTAAAGCCTCGACCCTTGAGGACCCTCTTGTTGTCCAGCAAGTTGATGAAGAACCCTGCTAGATTGATCCCCTGCTCGTATCTTAGGTCAGGCGAGCTATCCACTGACTGTAAGGAGGCCCGAAAGATAAGAAAATAAGCCGCCGTCGCCGCTATATATTATACGATAACAAGCTATACAAGCGATCGTTCCCCTATCTCTCCTGAAATGTTTGCAACCATTAGAGACATATTATGCACTACGAAAGGTCTACGAAGAAATCTATGGAAGCCACTTGGGGGCTAGGTCCCTCTCTTATAAAATCTTTCGGCAAGGCTACTATTGGTCTACTATGTAGTAGGATGCAGGTGCCTTTATCAGAGAATACGATCGGTGCTAAAGGATCTTCAATATTCAGCATCAACCGACAACATTCCTAACTCCCATCTGTGCTTTGTGGCCATTCGCTTAGTGGGGGATGGATATCCTTGGTCCTTCTCCTTTGCGTCCGGTCAGTGCAAGTTCCTACTGGTGGCCATCGACTATTTTAGAAAGTGGGTCGAAGTTGAGTCCTTGACTCGTATATCTGAGGTGAAAGTAAAGATTTTATCTAAATTTAATCATCTGCTATTATGTCTTCTTTAGTACCGATCATAGATAACGACAGGCAGTTCAGTGGTGCCCAGCTTCATGAATTCTATAGAGAATATGGAATAGAGCACCGTTTTACCTCAATTGGCCATCTGCAGGCGAATAGAGAGGTGAAGGTGATCAATAGAACTCTCCTACAAGACTTGAAGGCTAGAATAGACTGAACTGGAGGGATTTTAGGTAGACGAGCTTCATCATGTGCTGTGGACCTATTGAACCTCTCAGAGGCTCCCAACGGATGAGACTCCTTTCAACCTCATATTTAGGACTGAAGTGATCATCCCTATGGAATGTAAGCTCCCCTCCCTCAGAGTTAAAGAATATAATGAAGATACCAATTCTATATGGCTCCGAGCCAACCTCGACTTGATTGAAGAAAGCAGAGAGCGTGCTGCTGTCAGAATGACTGTCTATCGTCAGAAGGTGACCAGGTACTACAATGCATGGGTCAAAACCAAGAAATTTTGAGTTAGTGACTTGGTATTGCTGCGAGCCGAAGTTTATAGCCCACTGAGTAGAGAAAGCTATCACCTAATTGAGAAAGTCCTTATCAGGTGGACGAGGTAGTACATCTGGAGACCTATCGGCTCAAGCAACGCGATGGGATTCTACTCCCTAGACCATGGAACTTGGCTAATCTATGCATATATCATCAGTGATGTTGTAATATTATGTCATTATATATCAATATAAATGCTTAGATTCACTAATCCCTACTAGCTTAAGCATCATGAATAGCCTAAACTTCTTTTGCTGAGAAGAATTTCTCTGGTCGGAACTATGTCTAACAGATGAGGGCTAACCATAAGGACCCTCGGTGATCGACGACCAATCCCTGATGACTTGAAGGTCGGGCTAATTTACAAGAACCCATCAGAGTCTAAATCATGCGAAAAGCAGAGGGCGAGCCTAAAGGACCTCCGGTGGGCTAACTTATAAGATCCTTAGTCTGCAATCGTGAAGAGTGTACACACTGCCTATGGATACACACTGCCTCTCGCGTGAAGATGAGAAGTGCATATGCTGCTTATGGGCATACGTTTTCTCTCATATGAAGATGAGAAGTGCACACGCTGCCTACAAGCACACGCTGCCTCTCATATAAAAATGAGAAGTACACATACTGTCTACAGGCACATACTACCTCTCATGTGAAGACGAGAAGTGCACATACTACCTATGGCTACACACTGCCTCTCGCATAAAAATAAGAAGCGCACATGCTGCCTACAGGCACATGCTACCTCTCATGTGAAGACGAGAAGTGCACACACTGTCTACGGACACGCACTACCTCTCGTATAAAAATGAGAAGTGCACATGCTGCCTACAGACACATGCTACCTCTCATGTAAATATGAGAAATGCACACACTGCCTCTCATGTGAAGACGAAAAGTGCATATGCTGCTTACAGGCACACGCTATCTCTCGTATAAAAATGAGAAATATACATGCTACCTACGGGCACACACTGTCTCTCACATGAAAATGAGACGTGCACATGCTATCTACGGGCACACACTGTCTCTCATATAAAAATAAGAAGTGCACATACAGCCTATACGCATATGCTATCTCTAACATGAAGATGAGAAGTGCACACGCTGTCTACAGGTACATACTGCCTCTCATATGAAGGTGAAAAGTGCACATACTACTCTGCTCATAAGATAAGCTGAGCACATGCTACCTCTTCCTCATAAGGCAGAGCCAAGCTGCCACCCGCAGGGTAGAGCCAGGCTACTGCCCACAGGGCAGAGCCAGGCTGCCACCTACAAGGTAGAGCCAAGTTACCGTTTATAGAGCAGGGCCAAGATGTCACTTACCGAGCAGAACCAGTGCCCCCTAGCTGGAACCACCTTCAACAAAGTATGTTTGAGGCAATTTTATCTCGAATCTGAATGAGTTCGTTTAGATTCCTAAGGTCTGGATTGACCTAGAATGAAATAATTCTAAGTGCCTTAGGTCAAGGTCAGCCTTTACATGCTAGGTTAAAATACGTAAGCTTACAAAAGATAATTTTTATTCATTTTGATATTTACAAGAAAAGAATGGCATCCTCAGTGCCATCTTACAAAAAAAAGGGAAAAGAAAAAGCAGGAGAAAGTGCAACAAAATAGAAGAAAGGAGGAGGGCATGAAGGTCACATCGGTCTAGAAGTAGATCTCCATCGATCAGCGAATCTGGTTCAGAGCTCTCGTTGTCGTGGATGACGGCAATGATCGGATAGTGGATGCTCTCCTCGGTCCCCAGCTCAAGGATGAGGAAGCTCAGTCCTTATCCGATGAGGAATCCTCCTCATCATTGTTTCTGGGCTAGAAGGATTGGAGCTCCAAATACAACATCATTTGTAGCAGGCAAACCTTGCAGTTCTTGAATCATCGATAAATCCATCAACGGCAATTTCAGTGGCCTCCCTCTTAAACTCTATAGAGTCTCAATACTTCTGAATGCATCGAACCTGGACGTCAGGAGGAATCTTCTCTAATTGGGGGGGTGTGATGACCCTTGAGCCTTGGTGGCGATTATGAGATGGAGGGTGCCCGATGAGAGGAAGATAGACCAGCACCCCTGGCTCTCGCTCTTCTCCAGGTCTCTTTAATAAAGGTCCACCTCTCCTTCACTCTAGCCTTCATTGCCGGCAAAGGAGGATGCAAAGGGAGATGCAAGGGTGATGCCATCATGATAGAGGGGAGGAGTTCTTGGGAAGGAGAAAGATAAGAGATTGAGTTTCTCCACCCGTTGGCCTCTTTATAAGCATCAGAGCCTACACCAACCACCAATCGATGGCTTGAGGGGATATAGCTATCCACCAATTAATAAATAGCCCATCTTCCATCATCAAAATAAATCCCGACAATGCTTGGAGAGTTAGAACACAGTTATGTCGCACATGCCTACAGGCCCCACATCCTTCCCTAGACATCATCCTAGTGAAAGAGTCAACAGCCGTCATTTCCATGACCGCTAGCATTGAAAAGGGTAGAACAAAGATGCTGCCTAGGTGATTGTCATGGATCGGCGTAAGTTAACCATTACTTTAGATCAGCATGCACTTGCTATTGCTTTAGATTAGTATATGCTAGTAGTTGCCTCTAATCAAAAAATGAGAGCAATCACCTCTGGTCAGTCATAGCTTGAAATTGCTATTGAAGTCCCTCTGTTCAAAACATTCCTGCTTCCTATGATCAAACTTAGTTCATTGCAAAATTTGGTGTCTTAAGTCAGCTCGTGTACTACATAATAGTGTACAATCACAAATAAAAAGCAGGAAGTTAGAAGAAGAATGAATTTTGTTCATTCATCCTCTGCAAAATATTTATAGTGGAAGTTTTTACAATGACCTTGAAGGTCCAAGTGCAGAAAGAAGAAGAAGAAAAAAAAGTCTAAAGGGCAACATCCGGAGCTGAGGCACCTGTCGCAGATTCGTCAGCTACAGTAGGATCCTAGACTTCATCTAAAAAGTTTAGATTTAGTTTCGGATATTTAGCGACATCCCTATCGCAGACTGACTGCCTCCCAAGGTCGTAAGCATCGTAACAATTCATCCTTCTCATCTTGATACTCTGCTGAAGCTCGAAAGTCTGCAACAGCCTTAAAGGTGGCTTCTGCTACCTTCTTTTCGGCTGCCCCAGCTGGGCTTCAAGCTTCTTTATTAATCCTTGCAGTTGAGAGTTCTCTTTGATGCAGTTGCACTCCTCTCGAGTTGAGTCTCAAGCCTCTTTATTCTCCCTAACAACCAGGAGTTCTCCTTGATGACCCGTCTTAATGCTGCCTCAGCATCTTCAGCTCCTCTCTCGATAGCATTGACTCTCAGGAAGATCTCTCCAGCCTCCCTTACCACCTTGTCCTTGGCATCCTTAAGCAGCTTAACCTCGAGCTGGTACTTTTCATCTCAATCGAGAGATCATGGCAGCTCTCAATATACCAATTTAAATAATGAGAAAGTTGGTAAGAGGTAGTTCTTTTCAGTAAGCATCATAAGCGTATATGCAAAATGAATAAAATAATAGAAACCCTAATTTACCCGGATGATGCACTCCACGACTGCTTTTTTCACCTCCTTCCATGGTACATCTAGTAGTTCGTTTGCGTCGGCCCGAAGGAGCATCCTAGGGAAAAGCTTGTACGCCAACTTGTAGTCCCTCAAGGCCAAGGCCTTGAGCCTCAAACCAGCTGGTGCAGTTCTAGAGACCTCAGGTGTAGCCTCAGAAGTTCAAACCTCCTTGGCTGACTCATGTCCTAGGGAGAATGCAATGGTAGGAGGAGCCGACAAGCTCAAGATTGTTCCCTCCGGGCCAGCAAGCTCGGAACTATGTCTTCAGGGGCCCGACTCGTTTGGCTCCTTCGATCTCCATTGGAGATCGAGGAAGTCGAGCCAACCCTTACCATTCTGAGGTCACTGGCAGGGGAGGTTTAGGACCTCTTGATCCAAAACCCGATGATGTTGGGGACTTTTGATCTTAATGCGAGTGCTCCAACCATCCGCAGGCTCAACTATCTTTTTTGACAGGCCTTCTTATCTAGTTTCTCTGGTGAGCCCGCATCCTTCTCCACGACCACCTCTACAATCAGGGCAAGTAAGTTGTTGACAACAGCACAGTGGAAATCAAAGAATATAAGATCCTGGAGGCGGATGACGTGCACCTTAAGGAGCAACCTGGCTAATGCCGACATTGAACAGCATCTGGGCTAATAGCAGCTCCTTCAGCTCTAAGATCTTGAAGCCGTGCATGGTTGCCAACTCATGCCTCAAACATTCATTTATTGAAGGCTTTTTTTGCTAGAAAGTCGGGTAGGATGCATGTATATGTTTCAAAATTTTTTTGATTGCAGCAGAAAACAACGGGGTAAACTCTTTAACCCCACATGTATTAGATCTTATCTAATCCTACCCAAGCCCAAAAGAAAAATATACATGTAATCTAAATGTTAAAACAAGTATGAGATCAAATCTCAATACCTTAGCACGGATAGAAATTCATCGCTACCGATGATCTTACGTTTGAAGGTTCTCGAGCCGCACATATATCCGATCTCTATGGATTTTCATCGTGATCAATCTCGAACCAATCTTCTCATAGTAGATTTTTCTTCTCTAAGTAGAATCTCAGCCTTTAGAATCTCGATCAACTCTTTGATCTAGATTATGGAATCAACTCCTTGATCTGCAACCTTCTTCTCCTTGTTCTTCACTCTGAAAGAATATCGCCTCCACCTTTGGCGTGTAGAAGAGTGGGACGCCCAACCCTTAGGTGTGGGAAAGAGAAGAGGGAGGAGGGGAGGCATGGAGAAGGGAGAGAGAGAGTTTTTATTTCATAAAATTCAACTAACTAGAAATCCTAAGAGACCTTCTCTTTATATAGGCTCTACCTTGACTCAAAAGAGGAATGCAATTAACTTAAAAACATACATCCTTATCTCATAAGAAATCTACTTTTTAATCTAATTTTTTTCAATAAAATCAGACTTAATTAGTACATAATCAACCCTCCTAGGTAAGTATATGGGGCACCCCAATTTGATTGGGCATCTCATGTCATGAAGAGCAGGTAGATGGGGCGCCAACACTTTGTACCCCTTAGGGTTTCTTGGCATATGAAAGGAGGCGTGGCCCCTCTATCTCTTCTCCACACCATGCCACAAGAGGAGGCGGGCCCTCTTGCATTATCCATGGGATTGGCGCCCCATGATCTTACCAAAAATGAAGGTAGGCGCCATCCTTCTTTCCATCTATTCCACACACTACTTAAAGATAATTAGAAGATAATGAAGAGATAATGAGGAGATAATTTGGCCAACTAATTGACTTAATCAAATCTTCTTGGGCTCACGATTAAGAGTTTAATTAAACTCAAATAGATTTAGGTTAGGTTCAAGGCTATGGACTTGATCCAATTGAAGTCTCGAGAAGAATTAGGTTTAACCATATGCTAGCATAGTTCTCTTAAACCCAATAGGATCCCAATAAACCCTAATCCAATTAGAACTTCATAACTCCAATTGACAAATTCAAGATTAAATCTCTTAATGTATGACCCATAGGTTCATTCTATCTAGTAGTGAGATATATTGTAATCTCCATCACAATAGTATCGAAATTTTTTTCGACGGATTGGAACATTTTCAATTCTACCTTTCGAGGATCATTGATTATCAAAATGATGCCCGATGAGTCTTACAATCCACTAGTAACACCTAGTGGTATATAGTGATAATCTAGTAGAATAAAAGTATGAATCTTTAAGTATAGTTATCGTATGATTCAATCCTTCTATCGTGAGTTCTGACTTGATGGAGATCATGAAGAACTCATCAGACCCCATTGTCAGTCATATATTAGATTGGCTCGATTCGAATTCATTTGTGAATCATATAATTTTTTTTCGTATTCACATTTATTTTGACCAAATTTTTTAAATTTAGTCTCACAAATCGCATAGAACTTCTTCTTTTTATCAAGATTGATAGATTCTTACTAGGTGCATCCTACTCCAAACAGCGAACCTGAACCTACTGAAGCCTATATAGTAAGGATTCGAATGGCTAGCGACCAAAAAATATACAGTCAAGCTCAGTAGCCTCACTCTGAATAGCTAATGATACCATAAGTCAAAGGACTACTCACACCACTGTAGCATCGAGAAGACCACTAACGAGTGAGTAGACATCCATGTGGTTTCTCATGTTGGTCATGCTCAGTACAAGTTATTCTCTAACAACCATCTGCACCCTTACCTCAGTGTTCCTATACTACAGACTCGAGACTCATCTGCCCACAAGAGAGATAAACTGTGCATCAATCTCGAATAGATTGATCACTGTCCTCCAAGACGATCCATTGATCTGGAGTATTTAGAAATTAATCACTTATTAATGTATGTCTCAAATTCTTAACACTTTAAGAATATATAAGAATCATCTTTGTTAATTTTTAAGATAAATCATGGACACATAAACATGATTGGAATGAAAAAATTCTTTATTGATAATAAAAAGTTACAAATACAAGTTTAAGCCCTGAAAATTTATAATGTGTCAGCCAATAATTGACTTCGAGGGCATAAATCCAACACTTTTAGTGTGGCCTCTTGAGGTTCAGCCCAAGCGATGAAGCCCCAATCCTCATCGGATGTTTGAGAGATAAAAAGAATTATGGTTTCCAACCATGAACGACGATCTCTAGAAGAGATAGTGGACGGACATCCTTCTTCTTCCACAGCATCATGTACCACCAGTCGTGGGACTTCGAATGCCTTTTGAGACTGAAGAGGAAATGGAAGAGCACAATGCTAGGATCAATCCCGCCAGCACGCATACTGTAGTGAAGTCATAGATATACCATCATAAGTTCCGGACCATCGAGCACGGCGACATCCTAAAGTATTGGAAGAGAGCTATGAAGAAGGGATGAAGAAAAGTCGTAATTTGGCCCAAAAGCACTCCTTGTAGAGACTCATCCAACCTGGAGGTGGTTGGCAAATCTGATTGTTCGGCCCAAAACCTCCAGCTAGAACGACAGGGGAATCTGAAACTATTTGCATAGCAATATTATGTCCCTCTCGGTTAGCTCTAATCGAAACCCCAGCAGCGCAAAGTTAGGGTCTTTAAAAGCCATTCCCCTCATGAAAGGAATTTCTCAAAAGTAAAGAGGGGAGAAGAAGAAAATTTGTAGCAACGAAAAATGGATAGTCAAAACCCTAAAGGCATGTGCTGCCTGGACCTTAAATAGACCCGAGATCAAGGTGATCTCCAAATGATATTTTTTTTTAGAGTATTAATTACTTGAGGCATGGATTAGCGAAATTTGAATGGATACTGAGATGCAGCGACTGCAGCTCCTACCACTGATTTGATAGTTAATGCTAGCGGCAAGCAAATCATGCTCTGTAATACTATCGGAGAGATGTGGGAGATGTGCGGTAGTACTTGCTACATGTGGTTGAATAAAATTTCAATCTTTTCAAAAACTCTCACAATGGGTGATGAAGACTTTCGATATGCAATTTACCTCGGATCGTAACCCATATTGAGGCTCGGATCGTATTCGGCTTAGCTTGCAATTCAATCAACACTGCTCACACCAAGTTAAGCACACAGTGAAATTTAATAGTGAAGGATGAATTTTATTCATTTTTATACAGAATTTGATTACATCACTTGGATCAAAAAAAACATTACATTAATGTGTCGTTAGGATGGTTTGCTCCAAAACAGCCTTCCTCGGTGCCGACAGCTTCTTCAGTTCGGACGACAGCATGGATATTGTTGTTTCAGTGGAGGAGCATGCCACTCTTGCAAATTTCTCTACGCTATCTGTCGATATGGCTAACAGCCTCTCGTCTATACAATCGGCCTGAAGGAGCTCGATAACGTCTGCTAGGAGATACGTCCGGGGTATTGCTTTACATCTCTCAAAGCCTGCAAAAATACCATTTGTAGGCCTGGTTTATAATTCCAGTCCCTTTTTTCGCCAAGCGCCTTTTCCCTCTCTCGACGTTCTTGGTTAGGTTTTCATGATCTGTGAGCTCACACTAGAGATGGCAGTTATTCTTTTCCTCCTCTTTTAGCCTCTCCTTCAAGTGCTTCACTGTTGATAAAGCCTCCTGAAGGTTAGCTTGAGATGTGATCCGCTCCGGAGTCACTTGGATTCCCTTGGAGGTAGAACCCTCACTCCTCCGAAGCATCCTCTCTCTGTGGCTTGCTTCGCTTGAAGTCCTAACCCTCTTAGGTGAACTCCTGCTGGGACTTTTAGGGGAATCAAGGGCCTCAAAAGGAGTATAATCCTGGCTTCTCTTCTCTCTAAGTGTCCTCCTTAAGCACTCTAGGTTATCACGGGCATGGCACCAATCTCTTTCGGCCCTAAACCTTTGCCTCTCGAGGTCCTCAATCTTTCTTTCAACCCTCTTCAGCTCATCATCCTGACAGTTGATCATCTCTTGGGCTTCTTGGAGGGCCTCTTTAGAAGAGCTGAGCTCCTTTGCCAGCTCATCATTTTTGCTCTCCGCCTGCTCCAACTGACACCTCAGCAAGTCTATTTCCTCCCTCACAATTGTAAGCTCCAATGCCGAAGCACCAGGGGTGGAACTGATTAAGCTAGCTAGGTAATGCCCCACCTGTGCAAAATTTTGTAAAAAAACATCAAAATGTCACTGGTTGTAGGGGATTAAAAGAAGATGCCCAAGGACTTCTCACCTGGATGAGAGATCTGAGGGCACCCAATATCTGCCGTTACGCTCCTTGTCCATCCAAAAGTTGCCCCTCGAATGAAGGAAGAAAGTCCTTCAAAGCTTAGCCACGGCTTGGGGGTCTTTATCGTAGAAGGTGCAAGAGGCGCCGGTTGTAAGGGACCCACTTGCGTAATGGTGGGGAGAGGGCGCTCGGTTGGAGGCACTGGCTCTGGGGACTCGATTTCTATCACCACTATTAGAGCTCCCTCAAGATGACTGGCCGTGTCCTCTACCTGAGTCACCGCATTTGGAGCTTTTGCAGGACTACTAGTTATTTCTGCCATTTGCGCCCTTTCCATCGGCATCTCCTCCCTTGCTAAAACCCCTCCTGATAGGGTGTTCACCACATCCTCTGATAGAACAACTATCGGTTCAACAACTGAGGGGGGGATTTTCCTCCCTCGTTGCCGCAGGAGTTGATCCATTGGCCGGAGCTTGGGCATAGCCACCCACTAAAGCTGAAAAACTGGTGGTCAGGGCCTTAGTCTATTTTTTCAGGCCAACGCTAGTTCAAGCTTCCTCACAAGTTCTGAGCGCATCCTACCTCTGAGGGTTGCAACAAAGATTTGGGCAGAAAAGTCTTGCAATTACTTTTCTCTGACTAAATGCCTAGGAGCCTGATTTAAAAAGGGGATCGAAAATGAAGATAAAAAGCCACCACTTAAAAATTAAATTTTAGTAAATCATCAGTTATGGGGTCCCATCAATTGAGATTATTTACAATGATTGTGCCAAGATGATGTCAGCAACTTTAAATGCCGGACATTCATGAAGGCATGAAAATGCACATCCCCAAATCCGAGGTATAACTTCCAGAATATTTCTTTCATCTGATTCTGAGACTCAGGAATAGGGGATAGTGTTACGGTGGTTACCATGAGTACCTCGGATCAACATGCCAATCATGGGATATCTCGAGTCTTCAAGCTATTATCGAGACTACTGACTTAAAATAGAGCCATATATAGTGCAGAGTAGCTTGTGTCTGGTTTATCATATGGTCTATCCAGTGCATTCCATTGCCTCGATAGGCCGATGCCTTAGCACATAGACTGTCTTTATTATCATAGCCGACTCACTTCATGATATGCACGACAGCTGTCTACCTTGAGTGGATAGACTCAGACGTAACCAACTCTCCTAATCTTACGGGAGCGATTGAGGGCTGAAATATCTCACCTGTTATAGCATGTTGATCAGCTCTGTAATCTCAAAATCTCATAATTTTCATACAGCTGTGTGACCAGCTATTCGATAGCCTTCTATATAAGCAACCAAAATCTTAAAGACCAAGATAAGCTAAGTAATCCCTCTCAAAGAACTCGTTACTACTCCTATTATTCTCTGAATTTGAATTGAGCATCGGAGGATCCTCGTCAGAGTGAAAATCTTCGATTTGGACTTATTTTGCAAGTCACTCCAGCGTCAGCATCCCTGCATGAGGCTCAGTCATCTTTCTCTCACCTTGATCGAATCGAGCAGCAACAGGAGCAATTCCCATGCATAAGGTTTACATCCAAGACCAAGCTCAATTCTGCCTTTAAAGCTAACACCATATCAATTTCATCAGTTAATTACTCTATAGATACGATGGATTATAATAGATTAGATCAACCATCTTAATCTAATGATTGTTATGCACTGTTAGGATTGACAATAAGTACAATAAGTATGGTCACATCTCATTTCTGTACTGATATAGATAAGATTAAAAATATGTCTACATATCTTAGGTTCAGATTGCATCTTTGCCATGGAAGAATAATTGATCATGCTTTTCATAACTTTCAAAGAATGATGTCAGTTTCATAACATGCATAGCGAATGGAATGAAGAGCTTGGATCACTTCCACAATTATATACGATATAATCCAATAGTTTATCTCACGAAAGAAGATGAATCATTCTATCACAGAAAAGATGCAACCCGAACTTCTTATATATGTATATATAGAGAGAGAGCATACTAGGATTAGGTCAAATGGATTTATGCTCAGATCTGATCAGATTAAAACTGGATAATGGAGGTCCTACATCGATGATTCAAACCATTTGATGTGATCTACTATCTCTAAACTATTTGCATGTCAAAAATTATATAATTTGAAGACTTCTAGCTTATATATCAAGTGATCAAAAAAAATATCTACTTCAATTTTATTTAGACTGTACAATTTTTGACTACTTGATGCATAAGTTAGGAGTTTTCAAATTATATAATTTTTATTTATAAATAGTTTTGATATAGTAAATTATATTCAACTGCTTGGATCATTGATATAGGATCCTTATTATAGAGTTTTGATTTGATCTAATTTGAGTCTAAATTCGATCGATCTGATTCTAACATGACTATATATATTTATAAAACCAAGTGCCATAATTCTTTTTGACAATGACACACAGTGGTCTTCCAACTATCACAAATATCTCTAGTTGTAGACTTATTACTTGTTGAATAGAAATATGATTTTGAAAGAGACTTTAGGCTATTTCATTAATTTTGTTTTCTAAAATTCTTTTTTGTAATAGATTTCAATTGTAGGGTGGTGCAGATTTCAATTCTCTAGATTAGGTGCTTTAGATATTATTGCATTCATATAGTAATTCTCAAGTTGCACAAGTGCAAACTGAAGAATGACACTCATCTCCCTTGAAGGCTACCAAATATTTGTTGACTTTTGGGAGTTCCAAAAACTCCTCTCCACGCTCGCACGGACATTCCGCATGAGGCTGTTCCGTGAGGTGGTTCCGTGCGAAGTCGTTCCATAAGGATGTTCTGTGACGGCCATTCTGTGAGTGCTCCACAAGTGCTCCGCATGCCGGCGGCCGTTCTGCAAGCCGTTCTCGCACATGGACATTCCATGGCCATTTTGAGCCTATAAATAGGCCCCTTTCTAAGCCTTTCGAAGAAAAGAAAACATCGAGAGTTCTTCTTCTCCTCTTTACCAAAAAAAAAGACTCTCAATGCTCTCTCTCTCTCTCTCTCATTTATTTATTCTTTTTTTTATTTGATCATTCGGGCTGAGGATGAGTTTGATCGGCATCCGATCGAGATCGTGCCACCGATGGGTGTTGGAGTACTTGGCTTCTAGGTTGTACTTTGGATGAGGGTGTGCGGCCCAAATCTTCGGATGAGAAGGGGGCAAAGTCTCCTTTAGGGCAGTGGTTTAACCGCCTCCCAAGCCAGGTTCTGTATTTTATTTTGTTGTTTGTCACATCAATACATATTGTTTCACACACATCATTAAAAATAATTTTTAATATATATATATATATTAATTCATATGTTTTTCAATAACAGTCTAAAGGAGACTTCGTAAATATTTTTGGGGTGCATGCATATAATTTATACTAAATATAATTATTGTACATAATTATGGTTTATGTTCCTTGTATATTTTATATTTATATATAATTTTTTTAAATTAACCATAGCATCTTTTCTATAGTTTTGTGTTGTGCAAAATTTATGAAAGATCCCCACAAAATTTGTATTGCTGCATTATTAATTGTTATTAACTAACATTAGTTAATAAAATAAATTAAGCATAGTACTAATAAATTTATTCAAATTTTAGTTTCTTCTTTGAATCATACTTGGACTAAATGGCTACCCTTAGAGATGAAACCATTAATCTTAAACCTAACAAATTTAATGGAACCAACTTTAGAAGGTGGCAAAGTCAAATAAATTTGACTAACCACATTGGGGCTTTGGTCGATTATTGACCAATCCTCTGCTTTTTCTAGTTCAACCACTCCAGCCACCCCTAAAGGAGACTATCTTTGTAATGGTAGAATTCTAGGTGCCCTTTCTAATTCACTCTATGATATTTACCTATCTGCAAAGAGTGCAAAAGAATTATGGGATAACCTAGAGTCTGAATATGGCCTTGATGATGCTGGGGCTGAACGGTTCAACATTGCATCATTTCTTTTATATGTTATGGTAGACGACAAACCTATAAATGACCAACTTCATCAATTCCAAAATATCTTAAGAAGCTTCAAACCAATGAAACCATTTTGAAGAATTTAAGGTCTCGAGCCTTCTTGATAAGATGCCTCCTTGGAATGACTTTGTTAAAGGTCAACTTCATAAGTAGAGAGAGCTAACCCTAATTCAATTTCTAAATTCAATTAGGATAGAAGACCAATATAGGATCAAAACCTAGCAAACTAGAGTCTCAGGTGCCTAAGCTAACCTTACCCTTACCAAATCCAAATCAAACCTAGGTTTCAACCAAACCAACAACAACAGTCAGACCAACCTAACCATCCTAATTTAAATAAATTCAAGCCTAAGGATAAAAACTTCAAGACCCATAATACTAGATCTACCAAGCCTACGCAAGATCCAAATGATAAGTTCTGCTTTATGTGCAGAAGGACAAACCATCTTGTGAGAGATTATTTTCACCAGAATGAGTTCTTTCGTAAACTTTCTAGTTCATCGAGACCTCAAGCTCATGTAGTTGAAGGTCCAGAAGATATCACCTTTAGGTCAGTAAGCTTTGACTCTAAAGTTAATGTTACTTCCTCTAACCTTGATTGCTGGTTGGATTCAGGAGCTAATATTCATATTTGTTTGATCGCCCCTAGTTCACTACTATTCAATACTCAAGCGGAGGAGGTGTAATCCTTGGAAACAATACAGTTGCCAGGATCAAAGGATAAGGACGAATTGATTTGAAAATGACTTCTAAAAAGTTTTATCCTGATGGATGTATTGTATGTTCCAGACCTTAGGAAGAACCTAGTTAGTGAGTCTCAACTGGTTCAGAGAGGATATAAAATTATCCTTGATTATAATAAAATTATGATAATTAAGAATAACGCTTTCATAGAAAGAGGATATGTAAGTGAAGGCTTATTCAAATTGAATGTAATAAGTTGTTATATTAATAAAGCTGAGAATCAAGTTTATTTGTGAATAAATCTAATCAAAATTTATGACATGATAGATTGGATCATGTACACTTAGAAAAAATCAAACGTATGATGGATTTAAAGCTAATTCTCAAATCAATCTTAGATACATCTAAGTATAAAATATGTGCTAAATCTAAACAACCAAGAAAATCATTTAAATCAGTTAAAAAAAAATTTCAATCTTGGAGTTGATACATAGTGATGTATGTGACTCTACCAAAATTGCAATTCGTGATAGCAATAGGTACATAATAATCTTTATAGATGATTTTTTCATATACTGTTATTGTTACCTAATTAAATCTAAGGATGAAATGTTAAATGAGTGTCCTAGAAGCCAATTGTTAGCTGACATATTTTATAATTTTAGAGTTTACTTTATACTTATAATACTTTTATTATTAATAAAGATATTTTATTTTCAATCATATTTATGTATCTATGATTTGTCTTAGAAATTAACAAAGATGATTTTGCATATTCTCAAAAATTAAAATTTAAGATACACATTAATTAGTGGTTAATTTCTAAATACTTTCGATCAAAGAATCATCATGGAGGATAGTGATCAATTTATTTAAAGATTGATACACGGATCATCTTCCTTTTGGACAGTTGAGTCTTCAGTCTGCAGTGTAGGAACACTGGGGTGAGAGTGTAGAGGGTTGTTAGAGAACAACTTGCACTGAGCAGGGCCAACATGAAAAATCACTTGGATATCTACTCACTTATCAATGGTTCTTTCAATGCTGCAGTGGTATGAATGGTTCTTTGATCTGTGGTATTATCGGCTATCGTAGTGAGGCTACTGAGTTTGACTGCATATTTTTTAGCCCATAGTCATTTGGATTCTTACTGTGTATGTTGGCTACAGTAGGTTCAGATTTGCCATTAGAAGTAGGATACACCTGATGAAATCTATCGATCTTGGTATATAAAGAGAAGTTCTATATGATTTATGAGACTGAATTTAGAAAGTCTTTGGCTAAAGCAAGTGTGAATACTGAAAAAAATTTCACGAGATTCACAAATGAACTCGAGTCAAGCCAATCTAGCATATGACTGACGATGGGGTCTGACGAGTTCTTCATAATCTCTGTCAAATTGGGACCTATGATAGAAGGACTGAATCATACGATAACTGTACCTAAGAGTTCAAACTTTCATTCTATTAGGTTGCCACTACATACTACTAGATATCACTAGTGGATTGTGGGACTCATCGGATGTCGTCTTGATGATCGATGATCCTTAAAGGATAGAGTTGGAATTATTCCAATCCATCGAAAAAAGTTTCGATGATATTATGATGAAGATCATAATATACCTCACTACCAGATAGAATGAAACCTACGGGATCATATATTAAGAATTTAATCTTGAATTAACCAATTGGACTTATGAAGTCTTAATTAGATTAAGATTTATTGAAATCCTATTAGATTTAAGAAAATTATGCTAGCATATGGTTAAACCTTATTTTTCTCCAGACTTGAATTTCTTATTAATAAGGACTGGATCAAGCCTATAGCCTTGAACCTTAACTATATCCATTTTGATTTGGTTTAGTGGAGCATCTATTTGAGAGTCCAAAAGGATTGGATCAAGTCAATTAGTTGGCAAACAAATCTACTTATTTTTTTCTTATTATTTCCTTATGAGGCATAGAATTATTGAAAAGAAGAGAGGAGGCGCAAGCCTCCCTTTTTTGGAAAGACCAAGGGGCACAGAACCCTTTGGAGTGGGCATCATGAAAGAGAGAGGCCCGCCCCTTTTTGCCTTGGCATGGAAGGAGAGAGAAAGGGGCTATGCTTCCTGTCTTATGTGCAAAAACCCTAGAGGGTGCCAACTTGCCCTTTTGATGAGGGCACCCACTCAACTTACCTATTTGATGTAAAGTGCCCCATCTACTTGCCAAAAGAGGTAAGAACTTTTCAATTAGATCTAATTTTTTAAAAAAATAGATTAAAAGATAAAAATCTTTATGAGATAAGGACTAGTCTTTCATATTAATTAGAGATTGATTTAGAATCAAGAAAAGATCT
>KE504908.1:53436-64973 GCA_000441515.1 Elaeis oleifera
AAAGATAAAAATCTTTATGAGATAAGGACTAGTCTTTTCATATTAATTAGAGATTGATTTAGAATCAAGAAAAGATCTATATAAGAGATGATCTCCTAAGATTTTGAATAATTGAATTATGAATTCAGATCTCTACTCTCTCTCCATCTCCATGCCATCTCCTCTTCCTCCTCTCTTTCCATGCCCAAGGATCAAGCATCCCATCTTCCGACATACCTGAGTTGAAGGTGATCTTTTCTATAGCAAGGAATAGGGAGAAAGGCTACAGTTCAAGCATTGAGATCGCAGTTAAAGATCGAGAGTTGATCAAAGATCCAAAATACTGAGATGTATTTGAAAAAATAGATCTACAATGAGAAGAAAGATTCAAGATTGATCCTGATGGATATCTGTAGAGGTCGGACATGTGTGCGGCTCAAGAACCTTCAAATTTAGGATCATCGATTGTGATTTATTTTAACCCACGCAAGGTATTGAGATCGGATCTTAATTTTTTTATTTTATTTTTAGATTATATATATATCTTTAATCCAGGACTCGGATAGATATAGATTAGATCTATTACATGTGAGGTTTAAGGATTTAACCTAGATCATTTTCGCTGCTACTTCAAAAAATTTTAAAATTTATGCATGCAACCCTATCCAATTTTCTAATAGTGGTATCAGAGCCATTGATTTTTAAGACATGTATAATCTAATTTTTGATTTAGATCTAAAAGTTTGAATGATTTAAAACTGATCTTGTGCTGGTATAAGGTTGTCTTAATATAGGGTTAACTCCCTATATTGAAAAGATTGTTCTAGCAAAGATTAATCGATTTTAAAAATTATTTTGAAATATTTAGCTCAATCATTGAGATCTAAAAATAGATGTATATGATATATCTTTATTCATATTAGATCTGAAATTAAAATGATTAAAAATTTATATCGGACTGGTATAAGATTGTCCTGATATGGGGTTTACCCCCTATATTAAAAAGGTTATCTTAATTTGATGCGAACTAATTTTTTTGAAAAGTATTTTCAAGATATTTTAATTATTATTTTTGATCTGATTTTATATATATTTGATATATATAATTTTATTTTAGATCTATAATTTAATACATATGTGATATATGTTTGTAGTTTAGATTTAAAACTTCATATATGTGATATATAGCATTAAGTTTAGATCTAAAAATTTTAAGATCATAAACCACTAATGCAAGCAATGAAATATAATCTAAATTTTTTTAGAATCTGAAAATTATATTATTGCATGTGGGTATGGGTTGAACAAATGAGATCTAGTGATCAAACTACAATTATGGTCAACTGATTAGATCAGACTAGAATCCATTATCGATTTTGAGCAATTGATTGAACCTAATCAATTATTGATTAAGATTAGATCAAAGGAGCTCAAAGTCAAGTTTAGTTATAGTTGGTTGCATCGATTCATATTTTGATATGAATTGATTGACTAAAGATCAAATTTGGCTCAATGGTTCGGATATGGATTAATAGGTTAACCTGATCGATTCTAATCGATCAATTGGTGTCTAAGACAAGTATCAAGATGATGGTTATTTAATGAATTTATTATCTGATCTAGTCAATTCGTTGGTGTCTAAGAAAACAACGAGGAGACCCTACTCATCTTAACTTAATTAGCCATTTTGAAAGATTAAATTTAAATTAGGTTACTTATAGATTTGAGTTCACTTATGCTGACTAAATAGGTCAGACATGTGAATGTGCTAATCTGAACTTGATCAGTCAGATATCAAATCTAATAACTTAGAAGAGATCTAAACCTAAATCTCCTCACTAAATATTAAGTCTAGCAATCTTCCACCATTGTAGAGATACGGATGCCTTTCTGACGTTGATCATTTTTGGCTGGTTACAATAATTCGATTGCATTAGAAAGATACAATCACTCAATTGATATTAGATACTCCAGGATAAAGATAAGGTTGGGTCCAATAACTATTAGGTGAGGGATCCAATGATGGTTCTGCATCCATTGATAAATGGTGGGTCTGACTTAACTAAAGAATGTGTCAATAACTATTAGGTGAAGCCATAGGACTTAAAGATCGAACCTACTGCATCTTGCTTAGTCAAGCAATGGACAAGATGTTGCTCACTCATTGATCTATGCTCACCAATAGCTATTAGGCAAAGTGTATATAGATCAGTAGGATTGCAGTACCTACTAGAAACCAGTCGCGTATAGATTTCTGTTTCTCCATCCGAAGAGCATGGGAGATTTGAGAAAATAGTAGGGGCTTTGTTTGTTTTTAAAAGTCTCTAGAATAAATATTTAATAAGTATAAATATCTAACTAAAAATTATTCTCTCTGCAGAAAACCATATCGAGTGCCAATCTTTTAGCCCATATCCTTGACATAAATAGGTTGATCGGGACAAATTACAAAGACTAACTCCAAAATTTGAAAATCGTTCTCAATTTTAAAAACCTGACTCATGTCTTAATCCAGAATATGCCTGTGTTACCAGCTCGTCCATCTCCTAATCAATGAGCCACACTTGAGAAGTGGATGGATGAGGACAATAAGGCAAAGTACTATATTTAGCATCCATGTCCAATGATCTTCAGTGCCAGCATGAAGATATGAGGACTACCAAGGAGATGCTGACTCACCTGTAAGAGTTGTACGGTGAGTAGAGTCACACAGCTTATTTTGAAGTCTCTCAAAAACTATTCAAAGCAAAAATGTGTGATGGACAGTCTCTTAATGATCATTGTTGGACAATGATCAAGGACATCAAAGAGCTTCAGAAGCTCGAGATGAACATGGATAAAAATTACAGGTGGATTGATCCTCTAGTCTCTTTCTGATTCATATGGATAATTCATTATGAACTACCACATGAATGAAATTGATAGTACTTTGTCCGAATTACTGAACATATTAGTGACAGCTAAGGGCACCTTGAAAGGTTCAAAAGATACGGTTCTGACTGTGGAGTGAGCTTTCTCTAAGAGAAAGTCTTCTTTCAAGAAAAGAAGAAGCCTGTGAAGAAGCAAAAGAATGAGACCAAGCTTAAGAAGCAGGTTCTGAAAAGGTCGATGATAAGAAAAGTATTTCATTGCAATATCAAAGGCCATTGAAGAAGAAACTGATTAGCCTACCTGACAACTATGAAGAACAAGAAGAAAGATGGATCTTTTGAAGGTACATTTGATTTGCTCATAATAGAATCTAATCTAACGATTTCTTCTTCTTCATAGTTCAAGTGTTCATTTATGCACTTTTATGTAGGGTCTTGAAGAAGTTAGGGGGCTGAGGAAAGGTGAGACCACTCTTCGAGTTGGCAATGGAGTAAAGCTGTTGCTATGGCCGTCGAGACCTACTCTCTGCGACTACCATTAGGATATAGATTATTATTAAAAGACTGCTATTGTGTACCTATAGTCAGTAGGAATTTAATTTTCATATCTGTGCTGGCACAGAATAACTATAATTTTTATTTCAATAAAGATATGGGTATAATTATTTTAGAAATAAAGTTATTGTACGCACTTTCTTGATTAATGGTCTTTATCATTTGTATATGGATGCGAGTGTTAATATTAACAAGCAAATTGTGAATGCCATAGGGTCTAAGAGACTTAGAAATAGGATTAGCCAAAAATATCTATGGCACCTTAGGCTAGGATATATGGGAGAAGACAGACTCACCAAACTGAAAAAATATGGCCTTCTCAGGCCATTAACTTTCGAGTCTAATCCAATTTATAAGTCATATTTTAAGAAAAATGATTAAGCTACCTTTGTGGGATAAGAGAAAGGGCCATTGAGATATTAGCCCTAGTACATATTGACGTGTGTGGTCCATTTGATGTACAAGCTGGGGATGGCTATGTCTACTTCATAACTTTTACTGATAATTATTCACGATATAATTTTATGTATTTGATGCATAGAAAGTCTAAGGCCTTTGAAAAGTTCATTGAATTCAGATATGAAGTAGAAAATAAATCGAAAAATTCATAAAAGTTCTTTGATCAGATCGAGGAGGAAATACCTTAGCGAAAAATTTTGGATCTATCTCAATGATGATGGCATAGTCTCATAGTGGATACCTCTAAGGATGCCTCAGCTCAACAGAATATTTGAAAGAAGGAATCAGACCCTATTTGATATACTTCAGTCCATGATGAGCTTCACAGATCTTTCCATCTTTCTCTGGGGTTATACATTACTTTCTGCAATTCATCTTTTGAATAGGGATCTCTCTAAATCTGTTTCTATCACACCATATGAGTTATGGCATAGTAAGAAGTCAGCTCTTTGGTATGTCAAGATTTGGGAATGCTTGACCCATATCCAGCGACAGCAAGCGAACAAGTTAGAGGCTCGATCTTTTAATGCTTGTTTTATAGGGTATCCTAAGAAATCTATAGGATACTACTTCTATCTTCCTAAGAATCACAATGTGATTGTGAGCTGTCATACCGTCTTCTTGAAAAAAGAGTTTATCCAAGATGAAGATAGTGGGAAGAAGATTGAGCTCGAAGAGAGGATCTCTAAAGAGCATCGAGTCCAAAAATCTGAACCCAGTAGTGAGCCAATAGATATGGTAACTCCTCCACTTCATAGATCAAGTAGGATCTTCCATCCTTCTGAAAGGTACTTAGGTATTCTTATAAAAGACTTAGAGAAAGCATTTCTTATGGAAGATAGGGATATTAGGAATGATCCCAAGACCTATAATGAGGCGATGTTAGATGTTGACTCTGAGAGATAGATAGAAGCGATGAAGTCAGAAATTGACTCCATACATTCGAATCAAGTTTGGACCTTAGTGGATCTACCTAAAGATATTGTACCTATTGGGTGTAAATGAATCTATAAAAAAAAAAATTGGATCGAATGGTCAGGTAGAGACCTATATGGCAAGGCTAGTTACGAAAGGTTATAGTCAACGTGAAAGTATTGACTATTAAAAAATCTTTTCACCCATGGCCATTCTGTAATCCATTCGAACTCTGATTGCGATTGTAGCTTTTTATGATTATGAGATTTGACAGATGGATGTAAAAACTGTCTTCCTAGATAGATATCTTGTGAAAGATATCTATATAGAGTAGTTTTTGGATTTCACATCCAGTGATAGTGATCACAAGGTCTGTAAGCTGTAAATATCCATATATGGACTCAAGCAAACATCTCAAAGTTAGAACACTCGCTTTAATGATTGATCAAAATATTTGATTTCATCAAAAATGAGGAGTCATGTGTATATAAAAAGGTCAGTGGGAGTGCTATCATATTCCTCATATTGTACATGGATAACATCCTCCTGATTCAGAATAATATTTCATACTGACATCGATCAAAATATGGTTGTCAAAAAAATTCGCCATGAAAGATCTAGGAGAAGCTTCCTATATTCTTGATATAAAGGTCTATAGGGATAGATCTAAGAGAATGATAAGACTTTCACAGCGAATGTATATAGAGAAAATACTGATGAGGTCAGCATGAAAAACTCTAAGAAGGGACTCTTGCCCCTTAGATATGGTATTCATCTCTCCAAGAAGATGTGCCCTGATACACCTAAGGAGATCCAACGCATGAGTAAGATCCCTTATGCTTCAGCAATAGAAAATCTCAAGTATGCCATGTTATGTACACGATCTGATATAACCCTTGCCATGAGTATCACGAGCAGATATCAAGTGAATCCAGATGAAGAACACTGAATTGCTATGAAGAACATCCTTAAATACTTGAGAAGGATTAAGAATTATTTTGACCTTTAGTGGAGGATTCGTTGCTAAAAGTGGAAGGATACATCGATTCAGCCTTCATGACTAATGTCAATGATAGAAAGTCTACATCGAGATGTATTTCTTGTATAATAGAGGATCAGTTAGTTGGAAGAGTTTCAAGCAGCCGGTCATTACAAATTCGACCATGAAAGCCAAGTACATCACCGCCTCTGAAGCTGCTAAGGAAGCTTTTGGTTCAAAAAATTTGTTACGGAGCTGGATGTGATGCCATTGTATTACACTGCGACAACAATGAAACCATAGCTCTTGCTACGGAGCTCAGGTCTCACTAAAAGTCTAAGCATATAGAGTGGCTGTTCCACATCATATATGAATACCTCAAGAAGAAGTTCGTCAAGATGTAGAGAGTCGACTCTGCACAGAACGTGGCGAACCCACTAATCAAGCCTTTCAGCCCGCAGAAGATCGAAGCTCATCTTGAGAAGATGGATCTTAGGTATATGGGCAATTGGTTAGGTCAAGTGAGAGTTGTTAAATGAATGCTATAAAGTCAATTGTTGGCTGACATATTTTATAATTCTAATGCTTAATTTATATTTATAATATTTTATTATTAATAAAAGATATTTTATTTTCAATCATATTTATGTGTCCCTGATGTGTCCTAAAAATTAACAAAGATGATTTTGTATATTCTCAAGGAGCTGAGAATTTGAGACATATATTAATTAGTAGTTAGTTTCTAAATACTTTCGATCAAAAGATTATCATAGAAGACAGTGATCAATCTATTTAAAGATCAATGCACGGATCACCTCTCTTCTGGACAGACAAGTTTCGAATCTACGGTGTAGGGGTACTGGAGTGAGAGTGCAGGTGATTGTTAAGAACAACTTGCACTGAGTATGACTAATACGAAAAACTGCTTGGATGTCTACTCACTTGTCAGTGATTGTCTCAATACTGTAGTGGTATAAGTGGTCTTAGATGTCTACTCACTTGTCAGTGGTTGTCTCAATGCTATAGTGGTATGAGTGGTCCTTTGACCTGCAGTGCCATCGACTATTCGCAGCGAGGCTATTGAGTTTGACTGCATATTTTCTTAATCTCTAGTCATTTGGGTCCTTGCTGTGTATGTTGGCTACAGTAGATTCAAGTTCACTGTTAGAAGTAGGATGTACCTAAATGAAATCTATCAATCTTGATAGATAAGGTGAATCCTATGCAATTTGTGAGACTGAGTTCAGAAATTTTTGATCAAAGTAAGTATGAATACTGGAAAAGAGTCTCTACGGGATTCACAAATAAACTCGAGTCGAGCCAATCTAGCATATGACTGATAATAGGATCTGACAATTTCTCCATGTCCTCTGTCAAGTCGAGACTCACGATAGAAGGACTGAATCACACGATAACTGCACCTAGAGGTTCAAACTTTTATTTTACTGGTTTGCCACTACATACTGCTAGATGTCAATGGTAGATTATGGGACTCATCGGGCGTCATCTTGATAATCGATGATCTTTGAGAGATAAAGTTAGAATTATTCCAATCCATTGAAAGAAGTTTCGATAATATTATGATGGAGATTACAATATATCTCACTACCAAATAGAATAGAATCTATGAGATCATACATTAAGAATTTAATCTTGAATTAACCAATTGGGCTTATGAAGTTCTAATTGGATTAAAATTTATTGAAATCCTATTAGATTCAAGAGAACCATGCTAGCACATGGTTAAATTCAATTCTTCTCTGGACTTGAATTTCTTATTAAATAAGGACTGGATCAAGTCTATAGCCTTGAACTTTAACTAGCTCTATTTTACTTTATGTTTAGTGGAGCACCTATTTGAAAGTCCAAAAGGATTGGATCAAGTCAATTAGTTGGCAAACAAATCTACTTATTTTCTCCCTTGTTATTTTCTTATGAGGCGTGGAATCATTGGAAGAAGAGAGGAGGTGCAAGCCTCTCTTTTTTGGAAAGACGAAGGGGTGCAAAACCCTTGGAGTGGGCATCATGCAAGAGAGTGGCCACCCCTCTTTTGTCTTGGAGTGGAAGGAGAGAGAGAGGGGCTACACCCTCTCTCTTGTGTGCAAAACCTCTAGAGGGGTGCCAAGAGTTGGCGCCCCCACTATTTGCCCTTTGTTGATGAGGGCGTCCACTCAACTTACCTATTTTAATGTGGGGCACTCCATCTACTTACCAAAAGAGGTGAGGATCTTTTCAATTAAGTTTGATTTTTTGAAAAAAAATCAGATTGAAAGATAAGAGATGGTCTCTTGGGATTTTGAATAATTGAATTATAAATTCAGATCTCCACCCTCTCTCCATCTCTATGCCATCTCCTCTTCCTCCTCTCTTTCCCATGCCCAAGGATTGGGTGTCCCATCACGCTTCCATTGCTACTTCAAAAGGTTTTAAATCTATGCATGCAATCCTATCCGATTTTTTAATGTGAAATTTTTAATAAATTCAAAATTTATAAGAGTGAAGTAGAAAATTAACAAGAAAGAAAATTAAGATTCTTAGAATTGATAGAAGAGGAAAGTATACTTCAAATGATTTTTTTCCTGTTCTATCAAGAACATGAAAAATTTATGAAGTAACTGCTCCTTACTCTCCACAATCCAACAGTGTGGCTGAGTGTAAAAATCATATGCTCTTGGATATGGTGAACGCTATGTTGATTAGCTCAGACTTACCTGAGAACTTATGGGGGGAAGTTCTTCTGTCTTCTTGCTTCATCCTAAATAGGATCTCTATTAAGGATAGTGGTAAGACCCCTTATGAATTTTGGAATGGTAGAGCTCGTAACTTGAATTTCTCAAAGTATGGGGTGTCTAGCTAAGGTGAATATTCCTGAATCCAAAAAGAGAAAACTAGGATTAAAACTATAGATGCTGTCTTTATAGGCTATGTCCAAAACAGTAATGCCTATAGATTCTTATTGATTAAATTAGATATTAGTGATATAAGTTATAATTCAATCCTTGAAGCTAGAAATGCTTCTTTTTTTAGGACATATTTCTTTTAAGACTAGAATTTCTAGATCCCTAGTATGTGAACCATCTTCTTCTAGATCTATAAAACTAAAACTTAAAACTAAAACTGAATTCAGAAGAAGTAGGAGGAACAAAATTGAAAAAAAATTGGAGAAGAATTCTTTACATACCTTGTAAAGGGTGATCCTTGTACATATGATGAAGTTATGTCATCACCAGATTCAACATATTGGAAGAAAGTCATAAATAGTGAAACTCAATCAATTCTAGAGAATAAAACTTGAATTTTTATCAAATTTATCTCCAGAATAAAGTAATAAAATTAAATAATTTTTTAAAAAATTTAGATCAGATAGAATAGTAGAAAGATATAAAGCTAGGTTAGTAGCTAAGGGATACAGCCAAAGAAAAGACAGATTATTTTGATACCTATGCACCTGTAGCTAGGATAACCATCTTAAGAATCTTTATAGCATTAGCATCAATTCATAAATTAATGATTCATCAAATGGATGTAAAAACTGCATTCTTAAATGGAGAATTAGAAGAAAAATCTATATAAACCAACCTCAAGGTTTTATAGTCAAAGAACAAGAATATAGGGTATGTAAACTAATTAAATCATTTTATGGATTAAAATAAGCTCCTAGACAATGACATATTAAATTTGATGAAATTATCCTAGATGATAACTTTAGGATTAACGAACATGATAAATATATGTATTATAAAAAGAATAACTCAGATTTTATCATTTTATGCCTGTATATAAATAATATTCTATTATTTGGAACATCACTAAAAATAATATAAGAAACTAAAATTATTGTCAAGTAATTTGATATGAAAGATTTAGGAGAAGCTAATATAATCATAGGAATGAAATAGCAATAAACCTAACAAATTCAATAAAAAAATACTTAAAAAGTTTGAATATTTTGATCTAAATCCCTGTCTACTCCATATGATCATAGTTATTACTTAACTAAGAATTTAGGAGAATCTATAAGATAATTAAAGTATTCTCAGAGGATAGGATCGCTGATATATGTAGCGAATAAAATCCATCCTTATATAGCTTATGCAGTAGGCAGACTAAGCCAATACACTAGCAATCCTAGTGAAGAACATTGGAAAGTCCTTGAAAGAGTCTTTAGATATCTGAAGAGAACTTTAGATTACTTTCTTTATTCTCCGATTATTCAGAAGTACTAGAAGGATATAGTGATGCTAACTAGATGACAGATAATTTAGATGTTAAGTCTATCATAGGATATCTCTTCATGTTTGGAGGAGGTGCAATATATTGGGGATCATGTAAACAAGCAATAATAACAAGAAGCACGGTACAATCTGAATTAATTGCTCTTGACACCACTTATACTGAAGCACTGTAGCTAAAAGACTTAATTAATGATATTGAAATTCTTCCATTCAAAATATCTATAATACCAATAAATTATGATTGTAGAGCTCTAATAGATCTGTTAAATCAACAGACATCAAATAAAAGATGAACAACCATATCCTAGTTAGATACAAAACTGTAAGAAATAAAATGAAAAATGTGATATCACTTCAATTTATAAGATCAAAAAATAATCTATTTGATCTTTTGACTAAAGATCTTTCATGATCTTTTGACTAAAGATCTTTCAAAAGCTTCAATATTTGAGACATTGAGGGGATGGGTTTAAGCCTGTATATTAGTCACCAGAGTGGACCCCTATCTTTGCGATTGGAGATTCCAAGATCAAGGTTCAAAGAGAAACGATCTTTAAGGTGATGTCTGAGAGCACCGTTTCTCGGAGTTTGACTCCATCCTATCCTTATGGTGCAGTGCTCTATATGTAATGATTAGATTGAATATAGTTCTTAATAGATCTAAAACTGAAAGTTCAGCAAGAGATGATTCCATTACACGTACCCTTGGAGGATCTACCTTAGTGACAGCAGTCGTGAGGCTATGACTATGGGATTAGGACGAATCCTTAGTAACTCTTATGAAAATCAAGGCAAGCATATGGCTTAAATAGCGCTACCATGCATTATGGTCAATTCATCCTCATATTGTATGTATTTTATATTAAATGCAAGTTCAAACTTAGAAGGTACTTGTATTAAGCACATTAAAAGCTCAAAAAAATTAAATATTATTGAATTTAATATTTTTTCATGAGTTTTAAAACTTTCGAGGGATTGTTGACTTTTGGGAGTTTCAAAACCTCTTCTCCACACTCGCACGGACGTTCTGCATGAGGCTGTTCCATGCGAGGACGTTCTGCACGAGACTATTTTGCGAGGACGTTCTGCACGAGACCATTCTGCAAGCGCGTCACGTGCGGACGGCCATTTCGTGAGCCATTCTCGTGCATGGACATTCCACGGCCATTTGAAACTATAAACAGGCCCCTTTCTAAGCCTTCTGAAGAAAAAAAATATCGCGAGTTCTTCTCCTCCTCTTTCCAAAAAAAAAAATGGCTCTCAACACACACTCTCTCTCTCTCTCATTTATTTATCTTTTTTTTTCATTTGAGCATTTGGGCTGAGGATGAGCTTGATCGACGTTCGATCGAGATCATGCCATCGACAGGTATTGGAGTACTTGACTTCCAGATTGTACCTTGAAGAAGAATGTGCAGCCCAAATCTTCGCACGAGAAGGGGCCGAAGTCTCTTTTAGGACAGTGGTTTAACCGCCTCCCAAGTCAGGTTCTGTATTTTATTTTATTATTTGTCACATGAATATATATTATTTTACACACATCAC
>KE504908.1:99717-117762 GCA_000441515.1 Elaeis oleifera
GAGACAAAATTATAATTTATCAAGACCTAATTCGGAAGACCTCAAAAGCAAGAACAAAAGATGTGTAATCTATTGGAGGCAATTTCAATATTTTTTGAAGTGTATTTGTAAAAAAATCAGATTTATATTTTTGAGTCAACTCCATGAGTCGACTCATGGCTAAAAGGGCTGAACGGCATGCAAATTTTGGCTGGCACACTCTATGAGTCAACCCCATGAGTCGATCCCTTGGCATGAGACGACCCTATGAGTCGACCTCTGCTGCTCTGCAGGTCAAAATTACAGAACAGTTATTTTTTGCTTTTTTCCACAGAGGTCGACCCCATGAGTTGACCCATGAGCATGAGTCGACCCTATGAGTGGACCCCTGTGATGAAAAATTTCTGCAACGGCTAGTTTTTAACCCATTTTGATTGTATTTAATGCTCACTTAATATGCTCTAACGGCTCTATTTTAGCCTAGATTACTCTCCATCATTATTTGAAGTTATAAAAGGGACTTAAAGGAGGGAGTCAAAGATAAGAAAGAAATTTGAAAAAGGTTCTTCAAGCATTCATTTCAATCCTAAGAAAGAGCCCATTTAAAAAGTTCAAGAAGCTTTTATTTCAAGTTCATCAACTCCTCAAGAGCTTATTCAAGTCTCCAACCACCTTGAGAAAATCAGAAAGAGCTTCCTTCTAATTGTGTAAAGTGTATTTAAAGCATTATTTGCTCATTAAAGGAGCTACATCTATACTTTTATGTGAATAACTCTTATACTCTATTTTTGAGTTGTTATTTATTTTGGAAGGATTCCAAAACCTAAAAAGGTTGATCTGAACCTTGAATCGGATTGTATTAGATTGGCTTGTATCCGAAAAATAAGTATTCTAGCTTGGGTTAGCTAGAGTCAGAGGTTCCAATATTGTATTCAGGTTGAATACAGTTTAGTGGATTTAAATTCCCAAGTAGGAGCTTGGGGAGTGGATGTAAGTGCAAGGTTGGCACCGAACCACTATAAATCTTCTTGTTTGTGTTGTACTTACTTGCTCTCCTTTTAAATTTTTTTATCCTCTTGCATTCTTGCATCCAACTTCTACACCTTGCATAAATTACACTCTCCATACTTATCTTGCTTATTGTTAAATAATCTTCATAGTTGTAAGTTAAGTTTAATTTTTAAAATCGAATTCACCCCTCCTCTTGGGTTGCATAGCTGGGCAACAGTGTGGATGTGCAGGATCAGATTAAAAAAAATATGATGATCCAAGGGAATTTTAGCGGCAATTGTGGAGATTTTAGTAGAGTTCAAAGCTAAATAGAGAAGATGAGGTCGGCTTTTTTTTCTTAGTTGGGTCTGTCTCTGATTGCTTTTTCTTTTATTTTTGATCAGATTTATTGACAATCAAAGAATTGAAGAAGGTGACAGCGGACGAAAAATCGAGGAAAGAGAGCTAGAGAAGGTGAGTTCCAACATATTTTTTTATTTTTTTATCTGTCTTTTCCTCATCAGTTTAGTCTGAAGCTCCTTCATTATAGTATCAAAAACAACATTATATTCCTCATTAAGAATGGAGGAGGGTTGCTACCTACGTTTTGGTAGCCTTCCACTCCTTTATTCAAAAACATCATGTGAGGAAGGAAAAGGACAAAAATTTTGCTGCCATGTTATAGCAGCAGCCTTGCTCAATATCCACATGAAAGAAAAAAATATCATGGTTGCTGTTGGCATTCTGCATCCTTCTAGTGAACAAAAAAAGAAGGGACAGAGGATTGCTACCATACCATGGTAGCCTTCCTCAATGTCTGTCTAAGAGAGAAAAAAAGAGTCACGATTGCTACTAAGTAGTAGCAGCCTTCCAGTGAACACAGATAAAAAAATATGCACGTATTTTCATGGATCGGGTTAAGGTTGAAAAATAAAAGAGATGGACGGGCTAAGAGGGAAAAAACAACACATAGATTAGTGGTTTTAGGAATGGACCACGTCTGAATTCGCAGTTAGGGGCTAATGAGTAGAGCTGTCAATTTGATTTGGGTCCGTCGGGTTGGCCGCCCCGTATGAGATGGGTTGGATTTGTATTTTAGTAACCCATTTAAAAATAGGTCACATGACCCATCCCCTTTGGGTCGGCGGGTTGGGGCGGGTCGGGGCGAGCTAACTCATCTCTTTTTATTTATACATATATATATATATTTCAAAAGAGGGTCCTTATGTTATTGAAGAGATAATTGATGAAGAAGATGAAGAATTGAATGATGAGGACCACAATAATGATATGGAGGATAATCTTTTGAAACTTTGATTTGCCTTTAAATTAGTTTAAAAATTGAAACTTAAAGTCTTTTAAGTTTGAGTTATATTAAGTATTTAGTTTAAGTTTGATAATTTCATTTCATGACTCTAAGAATTGATATGTGAGACTTTGATAGGTTGATTTGAGCTCAAATTGAATATGAAATTCAGTTCATATTACTGTTTACAAATTTTTTTTGAATTTTGATGGTTGGCCTGCCTAACGCACGGCCCATGGTGGATTGGGTCGGTTGAAATTTTTCAATCCGTCAGTTAAACGGACCAACCCACCCAACCCGTTTAGAGGCGGGTCGAGGCGGGCTGGCCCATCTTGACAGCTCTATTGATGGGTACAACAAACAAGCCATGGATTATTGGGTTAACAGGTTAAAAGATCCAAGATGTTTGGATTTAGGTTGCTGGTTAGTGTGTGCATGAACTGCATTCTAGATATTTACATTAACGGGTTATTGAAGCCCGTTTGGTGTCAGGGTTAGGGCTAGAGGTCCAGCTAGGGTTAGGGTTAAGGCTAGATGTCTAGGTTAGTTGTTCGGCTAGGGTTAGGGTTAGGGTTAGGGTTAGGGGGCTAGTTATGGTTTGGGTTAGGATGAGGGTTAGGGTTAGCTTCAATTGAGGGTTAAGGTTAGGGCAAGAACTAAGATCAGGCATTGGGTTTGGGTTAGGGGGCATACGGCTTGGGTTAGGGTTAGCATTAGGATGGGCTCGTAGAGATGGTTGGATTGGAGAAGGGAATAATAGAAAAAAATTTAGAAATAAATGATTGAGAAGAGGAAGAGAGGAATAGCATTTGGATCAGAATGAAGAGGAAGAAAAATACATAAGGAAAACATAATAAGTGAGGGATTAGGGTTGTGGTAGAGTTGTTGGAAAATTAGATCAAAGAAGAGAACACACAAAAAAAAGCAGCCGACAAGAGGAAGAAAGGAATAGGTCTAGGATCAGAATGAAGAAAAAATTTAGAAAAGAAAAAAATAATAGGTAACAAAATCGAAAGGAAGTTAGGAATTATAGATGTGGAGAGCGAGATCTGCCTTGAATCCATTCACCCGGGGATGAGAACGTCGGCATGGGTCAGAACAAGGTGCATAGCACCTTGGCCACTCACAATAGGTTTGGCTTTGGGGCACCGTGCTTCGTCGCATCCTCTCCCAAGATGAAAAGCAGAAGAAAAACTGGTGCCGAGATCGAAAAATGAAGGTCATCCTCTCCAGTGATGTAATTGACAATAGAAAGATGGCGGCCAGAAAGAGGATGAGAGAATCGAAAATAGCGAGAGCAGATGAGAGAATTGAAAATAGCGAGAGCAAATGGTGGTTAAGGGAGAGTGGAAGTGGAGGCCAGAGTTGGAGAAGTGGCAGTGATGGGGTAAGCCATCTTTGCCATCCTCTCCCATGACGGAATCGACAGCGGAAGGGGCAGAGGAGAGAGAGACTCAGATCATGCGACAAAAGAGGAGAGCAGGGTTAGGAAAGTGGCTGGAGTGGTGATCAGGGTAGAGAACATGGTGGATGGGGCTAGAGAAGCAGCGGCAGTGGGGTTTAGATGGGAAAGGGATAGGTTAGGATTTTAAGAATGAAGAGGTACATAAATTTTTATGTGGGCATGATGCATAATAGGAAAAAAGGGAATCTATGTATCTGTCCTCATAGAAATTATATAGAAAAATTGATTTTAAACTAATAAGATGTATAGAATTTTTATAAGATTAGAAGGAATATCAATTAAAAAGATATTTTTCAATTCCTAAAATATTATAATTTAAGAATGTTTACAATTTATAAATATTTTATAATTCAAGCACGCAATCACTATTTTTCATAATGTTAAAAATATTATGCAAACATTTTTCAGCACATAAAAAAATTTGTATAATACATATATTTTATTATATAGTTTTTGGAATAATTAATTTATTTAATTTAATATTATTTACATAATTTATACAATGTTAAACTCTATTTTGTATTGTGGATTTAAAATAGAAAAGATATTAAATAATTTTTTATATTTTTTATTAAAAACTAATTTATCATTGGCTGTTATTGCAAAAATAGAATTAATGAAAATATCATCAAAAGTTATCTTGCAAGAATAACTAATAAATTAGGACTTCTCAGATCGAACTATGGAGTAGAGGTTCCTGATAATAGATTTTTCAAATCGTATATAGAAGTCATGGTTTAGCTTTAAGCAACTTATTTCTTCGCTATGATAACCATTTTATTTAATTATGATACATATGCAAGTTTACAACACAGTAATGCAATATTTACTTTTTGATTTTCGATACAAGCATAGAAATAGTTATGTAAAAAATTGACGAGTGTGTAAGTTTCCAAAACAATGTTGTATATCATGCATACTTTGATTAAAAAAATTCTTTACGATTATTTACTCTATTCCTTTTGTATTTTGATCAAGCCCGCTGTGTTGTGTGGGGCTCTTGCTAGTTATATATTATTTCTCAATACCCTATGTATATCACTTTTTCTAATTTTTCTTTCATCAAATTAATCTCATCTTATCTTATCTATATCTCTGCTTAATCTTCTCTCATCTTGTCTTATACCTATACTCACATAGATAAGGTTAAAATACATCCAAATCTCATGGATGCATGTATCTCTCTCTCTCTCTCTCTTCTCTCTCTCTATATATATATATATCCAATTGGTAGCCTAATATCATAACACATGACTGCTTTTAATTAATCTTATAGATTGTTGTGGATCTCCACTCCACCTTGGTCTCGATTGGACATGCCCACAGCATTGGCTGAGGAACTATGAAAGTCGGGTCTCAGTAGCCAAAAAAAGCTGGTAGGGGTCGTATGGGCAACAATTCAGACTTTGTCCCAAGTCAAGGTGGACACCTTAGCCTGGCCGAAGTATCTTCATATCGGCCCAAGCTGACATATGCCCATGATGCAGTGGGCTCCGTTGACAAAAGGCACCCTACCTCCAATTCCTCAGCTTGGCCAAAGTACTTTAGGTTGGCCTAAGACAATCTACATCTATGGTACAGCAAGTCTCATTAACAGAATCCATCCCATCTCCATTTTGCAAAAATTCAGATAAGGAAGAATATCTCTATAATTGAGTTGCTCTCCAAAAGAAGAACTTTTGCCAGCCTAATCTATACACAACAATCAGAGATCGGCCAAAACTCCATGGCATGCATGACTCCAACTTTTCTCTATAAATAGAGGAGCACGGGGATCTCTCAAGAGTTCTCGATCTTCACTCTTTCTTTCTCATTGTTATCTATCTCCTGACATGAGTATCACAGGGTTCTTGTCGGAAAACTCTCTAGCAGGACTTGTTTGCCAGTTCTTGAGTCGAAGCATAGACAATGTCTCCAACATATACCGTCACCTCATCCATCCAACCTCAGGCATGGAAGCTGGGTGTAACATTGGTGCTAGAAGGATGGTCTCCCCAACTAAATTTTAGGGTCCTAATCTAAGAAGGATAGAAGATCACTATGAGGCCATAATTAGGAGCACCAAATGCATCCCGCCACTTGAACGAAGTGCAAGCAAATAATGTTTAGCTGGAGAAGGCCACACCCGAGCCAATCTAAGAAAATCATCCTCTACTACTAGCACCGATAGTTTCATAAGAATAGTATAATAGCCTCATTCAATAAGTACAAGTCTTGTTTGCTGCCGTATGAGGGATGCAACAGACCTCTATACCTCAACCCACCCCAAAGGCTCCATAGGAGGACAGGAGCAATCGGCCAATCAATCTCATCCGCACAATCCAAAGGCAAGTGCCAATAATCTCAGCCAACCAGCCAACCCCATCCAGATCAGGAGGCATAGGCACTCGTTGACTCCACTATCCAGGAGAGATTCAGTGCTGGGCAACTTCTCTTCTCGTCACCACTCTCCTCGAGAGGATGAGATAGAAAAGTTTTAGGAGATATGGCATCAGATTAACTCATTGCAAGTACCATGGCAGCAAGATGTGGAGCTCAGCTATAACACCGACCCTCCATTCACCTAGATGATAATGAGCGAGCCACTATCACCTCGATTCAAAATGCCTTAAATGGAACTATATGATGAAACCATTAATCCGATAAATCATTTGGAGAACTTTAAGTCTCTTATGCTCCTATATGAAGTAACTGATGCAACCCATCAACTCTGAAGAAGGCTACTCGCCATTGGTATTCGAGCCTCCAATCGGATATAGTGAAATTCAAGCAACTCAATCAGATGTTCGTTGCATAATTCGTCAGCAGCCGCCAACAATGTCAAAATTTTGACTTCCTCATCAGAATCAAATAATGAGAGAATGAGTCTCCTTGGGACTTCATTAACCACTTCAATGTCGCAATCCTAGATGTGCAAAATTTGGATCAATCAGTAGCTATAACTGCACTTAAGTTTAGACTCCTTCAAAATGACCTTCTCTTCTCACTCAATAAGAAGTACTCGAAAGATTTTGCAAAATTTTAGAGGGCACTGAGAGGTATGCTTATGTAGAGAAAGCCTGAGATCAACAAGGTGATAACCCTGATGGTGGTTATCGATGAGTGCAGCATCGGCATGTCGAGTAGAAGTCCTATCGATCCCAAACTCCACCTCGAGGAGATCAAGCTAGATCCCCTTTAAGGTGATGCCAATCTAGAACTCCTTCCATAGAGGTTTCACTACTTTATTCCATTAAATACCCCAAGCTTAAATACTAATGGAGATAGAACATCGGGAGGAGCTTCCCAAGTCGAAGAAGATGGCTACACTGGCGTGACCAAGGGATTCGAGGAAGTATTGCAGCTATCATTGGGATCATAATCATGACACAGAAGAATGTTGGCAGCTCAAAGAGGAGATAGAAGCACTTATCCAGTGGGGGTGGCTCCAACGCTACATTGATATTCAACCAAACCAAGAAGAACCCAGGGGTGATCCTTCGCATTGTGAAGACCCCTACAAAGATCAGTCGGTAGCAGAGGAAATCCACACCATCTCTGGAGGGTGGTTCAGCGACAACCCTCTTGGATCAAGCCAAGCTGAAGAAAGGAGTCGAAGAAGAGAAAGGTCAGCGATGAAATCATCTTTTCCGAAGTTGACCTAGAAGGAATAAAATATCCTCATGATGATTCCATGGTCATAACTTTAAATATTTCAAATTATGATATACATTATATTTTTATTGATAACGAAAGTTCGATAGATATCTTATTTATGATGCTTTTGTATGAATGGGGTTGAATTTCGGATAGCTGACAAAAAGAACTCTCTTTTGGTTGGATTCTCTGGTAATATAGTACACCCATAGAAGGAGCTATTTCCTCCCCATGGTGGCAGGGCAAGCTCCAAAGCAGGCTATTACTACGGTGACTTTCTTGGTTGTGAAACTCTCGTCCGCATATAATGCTATACTAGATCATCGTAGGCTGAACTCTCTCCAAGCAGTGGTGTCAACCTATCATCTAACGGTGAAATTCTCAACTCCTCATGGGATCGATGAGCTTTGAGGCAATCAGCAGCTAGGAAGAGAATGCTGTATGGTGACTCTATGAGGAGAAGCACTTGCAGCATGCCGACATATGAAAGAACTAGACATTCGAGATGAGCTAGCAGAATAGAGGGGTTATCCGATGGAAGACCTTATTCAGGTGCCAGTGGAAGACCTCATTCAGGTATCGATGGATGAAGCTAATCCAACCAGAGTTGTTAAGGTCGACTCCAACCTATGAGAAGAACACCATCAGCACCTCACTTTGTTCTTTGAGCTAATGTAGGCATATTTGCCTAATCGGCCTTTGACATGCCATGTATAGATCCTGAGGTTATTATTTACCGCCTAATAGTGGACTCGAAGCATCATCTGATCAGGTAAAAGAAGTAGAGCTTTTTTTTGAACGATAGAAAGCCATACAAGAAGAAGTTGACAAACTCTTGAAGGTCAGGTTTGTTCAAGAGGTCAATTATCTAGAGTGGCTAGCCAATGTGGTATTGGTCAAGAAGGCAAATAGAAAATGGAGTGCATGCATCAACTATACCGACCTCAACAAGATGTGCCCCAAATATAGCTATCCTCTACCTTATATTGATCAACTGTGGATGCAACCTCGGGCCATTGGCTACTCTTCTTTATGGATGTCTTCTTCAGCTATAATCAAATCTGTATGGCTCTCTAGGATGAGAAGAAGACATCTTTTATTACTGATCAACTTCATTTTTGCTATAGGATCATGCTGTTTGGCCTGAAAAATACAAGGACAACCTACCAACAGCTTGTCAACAAGATTTTCGAGGAGCAGATTGGAAAGAATATGGAAGTGTACGTGGATGATATGCTCGTTAAAAGTAAAGCCATCGAATGTCATATCACCGATCTTAAAGAGATATTTGTGATCCTGCGGTGCTTTCGAATGAAGCTCAATCCTAGCAAATATGCCTTTGGAGTCACCTCCAGTGAGTTTCTCAGATTTATAATGTTGCAATGTGAAATTGAGGCCAATCTTAAAAAGATCCAAGCTTTTCAGGAATGAAACCTTCGAGAACCATCAAAGAAGTGCTACGCCTAATGTGGAGGATCGCAGCCCTCAATCGGTTCCTCTCGAGGTTAGCCGAGAAAAGTCTTCTTTTTTAAGGTTCTCAAGCAGATGAAGAATTTCAATGATCAGATTAGTGCCCCACATTCGAAAAGCTAAAAAGGTACCTTGGCTCGCCACAACTTTTGAGCAAGCTAGAACCCAAAGAAGTTCTATATCTATATCTACTGGTCTCACCCTTAATAATCAGCACAGTCCTTGTTTGATAGGAAGCTAAGGTATAAAAGCCTATGTATTATGTGATCTGGGTCCTCCACAATGCTGAGGTCAGGTATATGAGGCTAGAAAGATGGTTTATGTACTCATAATATCCTCAAAGAGATTATGTCTATACTTTTAGGCACATGCTATCGGCATTCTTATCGACCAACCGATCAAGATGACACTCCACTAGCCTAAGACTTCAGATTGGCTCACCAAGTGGACCATTGAGTTGGGGAGTTTGACATAAATATCTTTCTAGGCCATCTATCAAAGCTCAAGTATTGGCTAATTTGGTTTTAGAATGCACCATTCCAGACAAAGGGCCAAATGATGAACCGAAAGCTATGACATCCAAGGAATGTTGGGTCCTTCATATTGGACAGGATCTGGTACCGCTCGTTGCAACAAAAAGAAAAGAGATAAAATGAAAACATAATTAAATATGTGGATCAGCCCAAATGCTACCTCCATAGGGCATGCAAGCTTTACTATAAGAAAAAATAAATATAAGAGAAGAACATCCACTCTCAACTCTCATACATAAATCTCTCTCAACAAGAAGTACTCACCCTCATAAAAGCTCTCACAAATTTTTTAAGGAGACTCTCTCACAGACCTGTCAGTGTTAGGATCCTCGACATCTCTGGATGCTTTCTGTGATCCAAACCGCTACATCATGCCTCACGACCATTCACACGATAGTTGCTGTAGCTCTACCTGACGTTCGGCTCTGCCACCAATCCTCTGTCGGTGCTCTACCTATGTCTACTCTATCGACTGCTCTCTCTCTCTGATCTCTATGGGCTGTCATGCCTCTTTATAGAACCCAAAACCCACTCCTGATTGAAGCAACACTCCTATCGAACTCCATATATGTTTGGAGCATTCGTTCTTTGCCGCACACCTTTCTGACTATTAGATCGCGCATCTGCATGCCTGATCATGCTCGATCAAGCCTCCAAGCCATCCAATCAAGCCTGTGAATCCTCCTCGACTGCTAGATCATGCATTGGCCTTCATGCACCATTGTAGACCGTGAGAAATGCAGCGGCAAAATGTGCTAGTCTATGGTGGATTGCGCAAAATGTGCTAGAAATGGGCATCATGCCCCACACATCTATTGGGCCAGCCTGCATGCAACCACACCACTTGTGCTGGGCCATGTGCTTGCGGTCGACCCATGCATGCCTGCACGCTAGGCTGTGCCCCCTGCGTGTGCCTGTGCTACAGGCTCTCGGGCCCCATCTCTTATATTGTGGGTCTTCTCGCATGGGTTTCTCTATCTTGGACTCCCTTAGGTCAAATCTTAAGATATTGAATCTCAACAATCTCCATCTCGACTCGATATTTGGCCTCCATCTGACTCTAAGAGCTTTTGAATCTTCTCGCTCCCATATCTTGGGACAAGCGTCTGCTACTCATGGATGGATAAATATGAGAGTCGAGCTAGACTGCTTGATCCCATCTCCATCATATACTCTAGCTTGAGATCTGCTCGAGGTAGCTTTTTAACAACGTCGCCTATCATCCTTCTGAGTCTTCTATCTTGTGCCCGACCCATCTCCACCTAGAGCTCTATCTCGCACGGAGCTCCCATCAGTATCCTCTATTATAGACGGCTCCTCCTTACATAAGAGAGCATTGATCAACCCTTCATGATTGATCTCCCCCTTGATTGTGCCTGTCTTCTCTATCTTCAATCTTGATCACCACCACCGCAACTTGAACTCTAGTAAATCTAGCCCTGATACCACTTGTTGGGGTCAACACCACCCTGGCACCACGATAACAAGGCTCTGATACCATTTGTTGGACAGGATCCAATACTGCTCATTGCAGTAGAAAGAAAGAAGAGATAAAATGAGAACACAATCAAGTATGTGGATAGCCCAAGTACTATCTCCATGGGGCATGCAAGCTTCACTATGAAAAAAAAATAAGTACAAGAGAAAAATATCCATGCTCAACTCTCATACACAAATCTCTCTCAACAAGAAGCACTTATCCTCATAAAAGCTCTCACAAAATCTCCAAGAAGATCCTCTCATAAGTCTGCCAATACCTGGATCTTCGATGCCTCTAGATGCTTTCTATGATCCAAACTACTATATCATGCCTCACAGCCACTCACACGGTTATTACTGTCGCTCTGCCTGATGCTCTACTCTACCACCGACCTTCTATCAATGCTCTGTCTACATCTGCTCTGTCTGTTGCTCTCTCTCTCATCTCTACAGACCGTCAAGCCACTTTATAGATCCCAAAATCCACTCCTAATTGAAGAAATACTTTCGATCAGACTCCACATGCGTCTGGACCATCCTATCTTCACTGCACAGCTTTTTGGCCATCAGATCATGCATCTACATGCTTGATCACACTCGATCAAGCCTCCAAACCGTATGATCAAGCCCGTGAATCCTTTTTAACCGTTAGATCATGTATTGGCCTCCATAGACTATGCTATGCTAGACTACGAGAAATGCAACGACAAAATGTGCTGATCCATGATGGACCATGCGAAATGTACGGGAAATGGGCATCGTGCCCACCCATCTGTCGCGCCCTGTCTACATGCGTTGGGCCATGCCTAGCCAGGGTGCACCCATAGGCTTGGACCCCTACTAGCCTGTAGGCCCTCGAGCCCCACCTCTCACATTCGTGGGTCTTCTCACATGGGTTTCTCCATCTTAGGCTCCTGTAGGTCGAATTTTGAGACATCAAATCCCAACACTTCATGTGGATGGCTCCTTCAATACAATGGGCTCGGGAGCCAGACTAATCCTGACCAGCCTGAATGTAGTGGTCATCGAGTATGCCTTTCATTTCAAATTCCCAGTCTTGAACAATATGAAGCCAAGTACAAAGCTCTAGTCACTGGCCTTAAGATGGCAAGAAATGGAGTTCAGCATCTAAGAGTCTATAGTGATTCCCAGCTCATCATCAGTTAGGTGCAAGGGGTATGAAGTATGGAGCCTAATATAATAAAATACTTGCAAAAAGTAAAGAACCTCACTTCTAACCCCACCATGGATATTCAACAAATTTCAAGGTCAGAGAATACAAGGGTAAACCTTCTATCGAAGCTTACCTCTCTCGAAGCTATCGATCTAAAAAAAATTCATACTTGGAGACTTTAGAGCACCCAAGCATTGAATAGGCTCTGGTGATGCGATAGATCCTGAGCCGAGCTGGATAAATCCAATTATCTGGCGTCTACAAGATGGGGTGCTACCAGCTGATCAAGAGAAAGCTAGGAGGATGACATCTTGCACCCCAATACTTGATGTACGATGAGAAGCTATACAAAGGTTATTCTTGCTGCCATTATTCGATGCCTCCATCTCTCAAAAGTAGATTATGCCTTCCAAGAGGTTCATGAAAGAATCCACAGCAATCACTTGGGGGGCAAGGCACTTTTCATAAAGTGCTTTAGCAAGGTTATTCTGGCTAATAATGCAGAAGGACGCAGCCAACTTAGTAAATAGGTTTGATCAGTGCTAGAAACATTCCAACATCCAACACCGACCATCAACCTCGTAGCCTCGATCACCACACCTTGGCCTTCTACCCAATAGAGAATTGACATCCTCTGATCTTTTCCTATTGCAACTGCGCAAAAAAAATTTTATTCATTGCGATCAACTATTTCACAAAGTAGATGGAAGCAGAAGCATTGGCGACTATCGTCGAGGTTAAAGTCCATGACTTTATATGAAAATCTCTCACTTGTCAATTCAGCTTACCTCGGACCATCGTCACGAATAATGGGCACCAATTTGATCACCCAAAGTTCATAAATTTTGCAGTAGCCTTGGGATTTCACATCACTTAGATCAGTAGCTCATTCCTAGAGTAATGACAAAGTTGAGGTGACCAACCGAACCCTGTTACAAGGACTCAAAGTAAGGCTGAGCTGAACTAAAGGGTTATGGATTGAGAAACTTTATAATGTACTATAGATGTACCGCACTACATAGAGTTTTCTCACTAGAGAAATATCCTTCAATCTTGCTTTCGGTATCGAAGATGTGTGATACCCTTGGAGATTGGTCTACCCTCCCTTTGAGTGGAAAAATTCAATGAAGAAATAATTCTATTGGGCTGCAGATGAATCAGAACCTGCTGGAGGAAATCAGGAACAAGCTCGAATCCAAATGGTAAACTACCAACAAAAGATGGCCCAGTACTATAAGTCAAGGGTCAAAGATAAAGCATTTTGGATGAGAGACCACATCCTTCAAAAATCCGAGATATCTCATAACTGAATAGAGGAAGCTTGCATCAAAATGGGAAGGCCCATATCACGTTGATGGAGTGGTGTGACCAAGAGCGTACAGACTTCGCTAGCTAGATGGAACTCCAATCCCTCAGTCTAATTGAAACTATAATAATCTATGTATTTACTATCCTTACTTGTAATTCTCATTGAATTAGCAATAAAAGTTTTATTTACATATTTGAATACTTTCTCCAAAATTCTTTGAGCAGTTCTCATCCACGGATGAGGAGCGCAGCTCATATCTCCCAATGGCTCTCCAAACACACTCCTCATCCATGAACGAGTTGAGCGAAATGTGTGTCCTGAATTTTCAATGTGTGCTTCTTATCCATGGATGAGCTGAATGGAACGTATCTCCCGAATTCTCCAATGTGCATTCCTTATCCACGGATGAGCTGAATGGAATGCATCTATCGATTTCTCAAATGCATGCTCGTTGTCCATGAATGAGCTGAGCAGAATGCATCTTCCAAATTCTTCAATGTGCATTCTTTGTCTATGAACAAGCTAAGTAGAATGCATCTCCTGATTTCTCAAACGTGCGCTCATCCGCACACTCATTGTCCATAGACAAGGTGAGCGGAATGCATCTCTCGATTTCTCCAATGTCCACTCTTCATCCATGGATGAGCTAGCAGAACACGTCTTTAAATTCTCCAACGCACACTCTTCATCCACAGACGAGCTGAGCAGAACATATATTCTCTGAATTTCACCAACCATTTCTCCTCATCCACAGATGAGCTGATTAGTGATCATAATCACGATCGATTTTTGAGCCTCGTCTGCAAAATAGCTTAGTTTGGTAGAACTAAAAGTGATTATTGTGACCTCAGGTTAACGCCACCTTATCCCTAGGAGGAAATCCACTTACGATTGGAGATTGGATGAGATGATCTTCAACATTTGATCTTCGAGACTTGCAGACCCATAGTCAAGAAATGAAAAGCAAAAATAGGATATAAAAGATAAGGTGCAAAAAAGATAAACTCATATTAAAAGAAAGCTTTACACAATTTTCAGATCGACCTATACTAAAATACCTCGACTAAAATCAAAGAGTACAAAAAGAGCTGACCAATGAGGTAGCTCGGACAGGCCTGAGACTAAATACAAAGAAGGGAGAAGCTTTAAGCTCCATCAGGGCATTCAAATCCCCAACGAGGTCATCAGGATCTGGAAGCATGATTACTGTCGAGGGATGAACCAACGTTGCATCCTCGATCGGTTGAACTTCATCGCATCCTAGACTGGCTCCAATGTGTGCCTCTCCCTCCCCGATGACCTCGGTTGGCTCATCCTTCTCACCGTCCGACACCAGAGGCTTGAGGTTGAGGTCAAGAAACTGACTTCAGACCTTTGTCTTGAAGTCCGCCAGTCCCTGTAGATAGGACTCAGAGGTGAACTCCAATTTGATCATCCAAACCTCCTTCAAGGATAGGAATGTCTCAACTACAGTAGCCTTCTCAGCCTCTAGCCTTTTCTTCCATTTATTGGTCATCACATTCAAATGGGTCTCGATGTCACCTCGAAACTTGGAGACCTCAGCTTCTAACTACTTCACCTCAGCCTTCAGCGACTTAATCTCCCCTCAACCTTTGAAAGCATGGCCTCATCCGCCCTTTTATTGGCTAGGGAGGCTCGGTCTTCAGCTTGGGCAGTCTTGTCCTCAGCCTATTTCGAGATTCGTCGAGCTTCTCGGATCACATCGATGAAGTGGTCCACATGATGGATGAGCTATATATATAATAAATAAAATATAGGCATTGACGATGACAAAATAAAGAAATAAAAGCTCATATGAAGTTCAGGATTTATCTGGAGAAGAGAGTCGTATGATTGACAAGGAAGGCAGAACCTTCCGTATCCAATGCCTCACCATCGATCAGCATTATTGTAGTATTGAGAAGGTCCTAGGTGATCCGGTAATCCCCAAAGCTTGACCTATCATTGTGGGCCTCAGATTCTTGCTGAATAGACGACCTTGGAGAAACCTTAATTTGTAGATCGATAAGGTGGGAGGACATCCACATCGAGATCCGAGGAGTGGTTGAACTCTGATGTGATGATGAAGTAGAAGATCGGGGGACTGACTCCCTCAGAGTGACAAACTTGAGGGCTGCATGAGTTGGGCCCAAACGAGGACTCCTTCCTTGGAGGAGCTCGAGCCGGTGTTGAAGAGCCATCGATGGTGGGCTATGCGAGGACTGCTTCAGTTCGGCCCCATTTTGGAGTAGGATCTACGGTTGAAGATTTCTTCCTCTTGGCAGTTCGGCACAGAGCTTCAATATTCTCAGGCCTCATATCTGACAAAAGTAAATACCAGCTAATATGGAAGCCAAAGAAAGATGCTCTGAATAAAATTGACTTACTCGCAGGATCGATCAGGCTCAACCTGATCTTGTGTAAGGTCTCCTAGAAAAAGAGTCTAGAAAGCAGAGGAGCAGCTTAGCCAAAGATGAGCTTCAATGTCTCCTCCTCAGCATCAGACAAAATCAAAGCCTTAACTGCCGACCTCCAAGGTCAACCCCATGACATATTAAAGTCCCAGGATTGCTTGACCAAGATGAAGAAGTATCACTCCTTCCAATCACGAATAGTGGAAGGAACACCTCAAAAAAGATATTGCCCCTTCCAAGGAGAGGCATACCACCACCCGATCTCTTTAGGGTGCTCCTTCAACATGAAACATGCCTTGAAGAGGCGGGTGGTCAGTTCCAGTACCTCGAGGAGAAGACAATAAGCTAAGAAAGCTATGATTAGGCACCATGACTTCGGTGTTATGCAACATGGAGTTATTTGGTATGTGTCTAGTAATTTATAATTAAAAATAAAGGATAACCTAAGTCCATCCTTAAGAGACTCCTCGTAGAGTCCTCTGACCTCGGAACAAAAGAGCTATTCACTCCTCGGGACTGACGATCTCCAACTTGAACTCTAAGGAGATTTGTACTTAAGCTGTAAAACCTCTAAATCCTCTAAAAAAGGATACAAGCCACCAGAAGGGCCAAAATTGGGCATCCCCTTACCTCAGAACCATCTGAGGGGCAACCGATGTAGGAGGCAAGATTCTTGTTGTCCGAGTGATCATTCGAGGTCTAGGAGGAAGAAGACAAACTAAACCCGCTAACGACTAAGACACGAAGAAAAGAGGACTAAGCTAAGGAGGATACAATCGAGCAAACTAAGAACTGGGATTCAAAGTCGTAGGGCGGACCTCAGTGACAGTCGAAGAAAACACGACCACCGGCGGTGACCATCGGACTCTACCAAAAATCACCTAAGTGATTCACCCTCTTTGCTTGATGCAGTAAAATAGTGAAAATGAGATAACCAAGAGAGAAGTAGCACCTGTTTATAGGTGCTCCGACGACTCCAATCCATTGGCGGTTTGTATAGCCACTATTGATGTGCGCCAAATGGCATCACTTGATTGGCTACTACGAAGCCCATGTAAATCCAAGGATTTGATGGCCCAAATGAGAGGATTAACTTACCAAGCAGCATTGATCTTCGACACATGTCAGTGGTTGAAAGTTGAAACTCCAGACAGTAACTCGATAAAACTAGTCTCAGCCTCGGAGCTATACTCTCTTAAACCGACCTTATGCAAGCTTGGGCTCAAGAGTAGAGGGCATCTATTATGGATTTCCACTCCACCTCGGTCTCAGCCAGACATGTCCTCAGTATTGCATTGGCCAAAGAACTGTGAAAGTCGGGTCTCAGTAGCTAGAAAAAACTAGTAGGGCCGTATGAGGAATAGTTCAGACATCGTCCTTGGCCGAGGCGGACACCTCAATATGGTTGAAGCACCTTTAGGTCAGCCCAAGCCAACCTATGCTCATGGTGTAGTGGGCTCTGTTGACAGAAGCCACCAAACCTTTGATTCCTTGGCCTGGCCGAAGTACTTTCAAGTCGGTCCAAGCCAACCCATGCCTGTGGTATAGTGAGTCCCGTTGATGAAATCTAGCCCATCTCCATTTTGAAAAAGTCCAAATAAGGAAGAATATTTTACGATTGCATCACTCTCCAAAAGGAAGGAACTTCTACCAATCTAGTCCATGTGCAATAATCGAAGACCAGCCAAGACTCCACGGTGTGTATAACTCCAACTTTTCCTCTATAAATAAAGGACACACGGGGATCCTCCAAAATAAATTTCGATCCCTACCCATTCCTTCTCATTGTTCTCCATTTCTGATTTGAGTGTCCAAGGATCCTCATCGAAAACTCTTTGGCATCACTTCTTTTGTAGATTCGTGAGTTGAAGCACAGGTAGCATCTCTAGCATACACCGTCTTCTTGTCCATTCAACCTCAAGCACGGGAGCTAGGTGCAACACAGATAATATAATATATATATACATACACACATACACACATGTGCGTATGTGTACATATACATATACATATATATACATACATACGTATATACATATACATATACATACATACATACATATATATATATATACACACACACAACATACATATACATATACATATATATATATATACACCACGCATATACACACACACACACATATATATATATAGATAGATACATACATCATACATACATACATATATATATATATGTATGTATATATATATGTATGTATGTATGTATGTATGTATATAGATACATATCTAGATACATATCTAGATATATATATATATATATATATAT
>KE504908.1:135811-156992 GCA_000441515.1 Elaeis oleifera
TCGGATGTTGGGTTCGGGGCGTGACAGGAACAACTCGCACAATTTGATTAATGCTGCTGAGCAAGATGAATCAACAACCAATTTAGGCCTAAAATTTATAATGTCATGATAAAATTCACAATGGGAATAACATCCTTCTTTTAATGAATCGGATGGATCTCCTCCCATCTTCTATCAAAAAAAAATTCACGATGGGATGTAGATTTTAATTCTATATGATTATACATAAATTTTATTAAGAAAAATTTTTATAATTAATCCTATCCCACGTTTGGATGATAACAAAATCCTATTGGTGCTGCTAATGCTTTCATCTTGTTCCGTCTACTTTATCTCCAAAGTCGTCCCTTGTTCTTTACGGTGCCCAGTCCACTCTCATCTTCACTGAGATAACATGCAACCCACCTCACCCGGAAAAAACAAAGGCTACCATTTTAACATTTGAATAAAACCTCGCTCTCACGGTGGGGATGCAATCCCTCTCCACCATGTCCACCTCCACCACCCTTGCTCCATCCTCTACTCTTCCTTCTTTGTATAGCGCAGCTATCTTCACCTCGAACACCAAAACCAATAGCCGACATCCTCTCTGAATCATTTCATCGAACAGCTTATCCATGTGCGGGAGCCTGCCCTCGGCATACAGATCTTTGACCATCACTTCCTCGTTCGCGAGGCTCCGCACGCCGGCAGACACCAAGGCGTCGTCAATGATCCTCTGTCTCCTCTAGGCTCTGCCCCTGGAGCACCATCAGCCGGAACACGCGGTGCCACCGGGGGTAACTGAGCCCCTTTCAAGAGGACCTTGGCAAGGAGTTGCTCGGCCGGCCGCATAGAAGGCGATGATCACAAAAAATAATAAAATTATACTATGAAATAAAGAGCAAAGCAAAGAACCCTTTTCATACTGACTCCAATCATTATTATCGTGATGACAAACCTTGTTATCCATGGCAGTCCTCTCCAGCCATACCTAATTTTTTTTTTGTACATTTAGTCAATGGAAGTATTAATTAACGAGTCTTCTTGTATGTAAGCACAAACCAAAACCTTGAGAAGTTCCCAGATTTCCTAATCCTGCTGAATAATGTGTATATTCTCTGATTTGTGGTGGAAAGCTGCCCATGCAATTATGCGGAAAGACATGACTACCACGCCCATACTTCGCTATCGTGGATACACAAGATCTAGTTTGTGATTGGTTTGAAACACACTCCATTGCAACAATGAACGATAATGAGACAGATATTCACAGCCAAGATGATAACTGAATCTCCATAGACGATCATAGATATCTCAAATCTTAACAAAACAGTATTACTAGAAAAAAAAAAGTCATATCAATCAGAAATCGCCGCACATACTTATAGCCAACCACATATGGTAATAACAAGCATATATCAGAGACAGATATCACCCTCATGACTACCTATCAATTTAGCAAACTCCATTAATCTTCTCACGCTCAACAAACCGCCTCCAGCGCATAGTGATCTCCTGTTGTGTCTCCAAAATAGTCTTCTTAAGAACAGTCCCTTCGGCATTCTTTGCGGCTGTTACATGGGCAATGGTGGTGGACCGGCTTGGAAGAGCGTCGACCTCTGCCAGAACCTTCTTGATGTCCGAATAAGGCGTTCGGCAAGGCTCCTGCTGAAGTCCTCCCTGATCACGACACGGAGGACGGCCACATGCTCGGCGTTAGCTGGCATAGTGTATGCAGGGATTATCCATCCAAACTTCCTCATGCTCTCTGCTATCTCAAAGACTGTGTGCTTGCTGCTGTCCTTAAGCGAGAATGCAACAAGAGGAACACCAACTTCCTTGGAAACAACATCAAACCTTCCCATCTTCTCGAGGCCTTCCCTTAGCACCCTTGCATTTTCCATGCAATTTTCCATGATATCCTTGTAGCCCTAACATATAACATGGTACAGATTTAGTGGCCTATGTAAGAAAAGATGTGGAAGAAACCTTTTATAATGAGGAAAAGTATCATATAAGAACTGTCTGTCATAAGTCGACACAGCCCACAAACAGCCTTGTTCTAAGCCAAAAGTAAGTAGGTGATATGAGTTGCAGCAAATCAATGTTCCAATCTATTTACCCATGCACTGATTGTTCATCATGGCAGAAGGGAGACAACACGCTGATAAAGTAGAAACAGTAAGTAATTTTCCAAAAGTTTAGAACAAATCAATAACTACGCAGCAGCACAGCAGAGTATCTTAATCTTCCATAGTCTGCTGCAGGAGATAAGACAATTGAATTTGATTTAGGATCAAGTTTGCTTTGGTTTGCAGATTGATTGAAGTTGGAACTCCAGATTGAAATTAAATTTCCTGTTTGGCTTATTTGTTCCTCAAAGATGTATCAAGTTCCTTGACCAAAAGACGCCTCCATCAAGAACCATTACAATCCTTGAGGAACTTCAGATCTAGCCTTCCAGTTCTCGGGAGGCACCACAATCTCCAAATAAACCTTCACCAAAAGTTTCATACCAATTACGAGGATCAACTTCGGTGCAGGGCCAAATGTAGTGAACTGTCTGGAACATTGATGGATTTATTTTTTTTAAACCTTGATGGGTAAGGTTCATTGGCTGACAGCTTAATAAATTACTTAGAAAACCTTGCTTATTAGGGAACTTGTATGACTATTTCATATACAGATTGAAACAGAATCCAGAACAGACAATTTACCATGGAAACAGAATTCGTATCCACAATTATCACATGGTTAGAGATATAGCAAAAGTTCTCATGTTACCTCAAAGCCCAAGCGTATGAACTGGTAGTACTGCGCAATTATCTGACTTGAACCTGCAACAATGAAACAGATTATTTGAAGTATTTTGTTGAGAAACTAATATGACATAATGCAACATTTGCACATCCAAATAAGTAAAAATCACACATACACATGATAATATTCACCTTTAGAAAATTGAGGGTAAAAGTAGGTTGATCCGCCCCAAGATAGTTTATATGGAAAATGAGCTCTTCAGGCAAATCTTCTTTGCTCCTCCAAACAACCCAACCAATTCCAGCATAAACAAGACCATATTTGTGGCCACTGACATTTATGCTCTTTACCAGTGGTAGACGAAAATCCCACTCCAGCTCTGGATAGAGGAAAGGAGCTATGAATCCACCACTTGCAGCGTCAACATGAATAGGTGTATCCCACCTGCAAGGCATGATAAATATGATACCATCTCTCACTAACATTAGTCCTCTGAATAAATCATCACTAGATGCGAACAACAGGTATGGTTTTGATCTGAAGTCCAGAAATTAAGCCATAAATGGGCAAAAAAAGCTGTAACTTTCACTTCAATGACAGAACTTATCATCAAAAGCCAGCATCCTGGGGCAATCTCAAGATTCTCAACCAATCTAGATATGGATATGGCTGAAATGTCACCGGTATCACTGTCTTGAGAGGATCAATCAATTCAAACTGCATCCTTGGTTCACCTACTTGAGCCGTCAACAACCATTGGCAACTAGAAATGTTGACTGGTCATTCAATTGACAAGCAGATATATAAATCACTGTTTTAAAATGCATCCTGTAAGACTATGCATGCATCCAGAATAAGCAAATGAAGGTCCAGTGACAACACCACGCTGGGTTGCTGCATAGTGGGTTGTTTGGCACCCAACTAGGCCCAAGTGGCAAGCATATGCATCCTGGTCCTATGCTGGTCCTCAACCTCTCTCCCCTCCCCAACCCCCACCCCCCTCCTTTCCATCCCTCCCTCCCTCCCTCCCTCACCTTTGTTTGCTGGAAATTTTATTATATGCATAAAAGGGTAATATATCTTTAGTCAGCAAATCACGCTATAATCTATCAAACAAGAGCAAGAAGTATATACCCTATTTTTCATATTTTCTTGTCCAAATATATACTTTGATTTATTTTATTACTTATTTGATCTATTTTATAACCTTATTTATGTTTGCATTGCCAACCAACCGTACAAACATTCTTCATATAAACTATGTACTCACCTTTTTCATACAATGACCACTCGGCAAAACTTTGACATGAACCGATCAACTGGTTTCACTCAATCACTTAACAACCTTTAGGTTATGTAACACTGATCATCCAAACAGTGGCCGATGAATATATAGATAGGCAAGTATACCCAGTTCATAGCATATTATTACATGATTACGCAATTATTACGGTCTCCTTGACAATAGACTGGTACTCTGGTATACAAGCAAAACCACTTACCCTGTTTCTTTGTTCTTCTGTGTAAGCAGCTCGTTCAGTAGTTTCACATCTTCAAACTCTCCAGTGAGAGTTGAACCCAAAATGGCAGCAACACAGATGGTATTCTCATCCACCATCTCCACAGCCTTCACAGGATCCATGATATAAAACCCCTCCTTAACTTCACTTCCTTCAATTCTACTTCAAATACCTTGCAAATTTCTCCCAGCAAACCTAAATAAGCATATATGAGAACATAAGATTATGAAAATTTTCAGCACCATGTTACGGTAACTTCTGGTGAGCTGAGGTGGTTAGCACCTGAACATTCGCACCAGTAACAATGTTTGGTTTGTCATAAGGCTTTCCCTCTGCCTTTCTTTGTTTTGCCACTTCCTCTTAAATGCCAGTCCGGCCAGCATTATTGCTTCTGAGGATCCCACAGTTCCAACCCCACTGCTGTTTCATCATCCCAATTGGGGCATGAAAAGATGGGCTATCATATTTACACAGCGGTTCTGCAGGAGAAACAAACAGATGGTAAAGGAAAGCAATCGAATAATGAACGAGTGCACCATGGTGGTTTCCAATTCCCAAAATCATCTCAAATAAATAATTGCACAGAATGCAACCTTCTAAGATGAACCATATAAGATGGATTACATCTAACAATGTAATATACAAGGATAATTAGCACTTCAAATTTGCCAAATTTGGGATGATATCTTCAAATGCATATAGCAGTTTGGTCCAGAACAACCAATCTAACAATAATTCATGTCTGTGGAAAGAATCTATGATGGAAAAAAAGGATCGATCAAAAGAAAAAGTTTGACTCAATAGCTAGCCTATAATTCATACTCTTCACACAAGATGTAATACAAATATCCTTTCTGCAAAGTTTCTCTTTCAACAAAAATCTTCTAAAAATCAAATTGTTTCTATCTTCGATTAAAGAGCAACCACAGACTGCATGGAATCTAAAATACGATGCATGGCAAGATTTTGAAAATCAGATACATGTATTTTCATGAAATGAATTTAGATAACATCTAACCATAGAAGTTGATCATGCTTATGCAAATTCTTTGAAATTTTGCAGTAAATTTAGGAAAAAATAACATGTACTCTAATATTTAATGTCATATTCAATTCATCATATACCTGTTTATCACATGCCCAAGTTACAGTAAACTATACACATAAATAACATGAAGAAGATAAGAAATTTATCCTGGCAATCCCCTGCTGAGCCATACCTCCATGTTCCGGATATAAACAACTAGCTTAAGCATTTAAAGTCACTAGCAAAATTTCATTGCAATATCCATTGCACATTCAAAACATTTTTTAAGAAAGAATAAGAACAAAATGTCTGGACCGCATATTTAATTTTAAGATCTCGCAGCAATTGTTCCTCATAGAGATATCATCAACGGTGTGCATCACAGCTTTTTCATCAAAAACAGTAATTTGAAAAATGTCTTTGACGACCGTTTATGCTTTTATATATACTCTTACAATCATTGTCCTATAAGAAATTATAAGTGATGAACAGTTAATTTGAACAAGCAAGCCAAACCTTAGAAAAAGGAAGCTTTTTGAAATTTTAGATAGCCATCTGTGGGTGTATTTTAGATATATCTCCTGCAACAGAGGTATATTCAGATGCTAACCCTCTCATATTCAAAGTTCCCGTCTAGAATTTCAAAATTTTAATTGGTGTACGGCATGGCTATTGACCAAATATGCTACACAGCAGGGGGTTATTCATTTCCAGGTATCATCCATGCGATCCATGTGACATCCTATACGAGGGGTGGCAAACATGATGTGAACCCTTTGATTCAAAAAAAGAGAAGAGGCAGGGAAGGGTAGTTTGAGGAGTCACTGAGGGTGCATATCCCAGAACCCCTAGCTTTGGATACCTATAGGTATACCACATCCCTATACAGGGTATCCTATTTATATCATAATTAGGATTTCAAAACCCTCTAATGGAGCATATTCGAGTGCCAAAGATTGCAAAATCGACGAAATTGGAGAGCCCTTGGTAAAGATAACTTATGTGGACATCATGGACAAGTAGAAGACGACTTGGAAAGGAGAGACATCAAAGGGAATAAATCCAAACCAAAAAGTTAGATACTGTTTCTAATGAGTCTATAGGATCTGCCATCAATTTCCATAAGCAAATAATAAACAATACATCCATTATAATAAACTGAATAAAGTGGGCAAAATGGACCCAAACAATTACCAGATTAATTCACGACCCACCAAAAAAAAAGACAAAGGAAGCTAAAAACCAAAGAGAACAGAAGCAGAAAGCAATAGCATGCCGGCACTCATTGGAACAAAGCTGTCATGAGCTGACCTACAACTGACATCTACGAAACAAGCCAACCACTATTGCTGGAAAAACCTCTAAGAATCAAAGTCGAGAAGAATTATTCAGAGGTTATAATTTGATGATGCGAATTGTCGGTTACCTGGAGCTCAGTGGTGACAGGGTACTCATCCATGTCGACATAATTCTTGTTGATGGCCGCCATTACGAGCTTATCGCACTCCGGTTCCATCCACGTCGTGACGAACGATGCCAGGTTCAGCCTCGGGTTCCCGTCCAGCATCAGCTCGTCGCTGATGATCTGGTGCGCCGCCTCCTTCGGTATCGAATTCTCTGGCATCTTAAACCTATTCCATAAATGATTTATGTTAAGAAAAAGGATCAAAAAAAGAAACAAATTGAGGAAATATCAATGAGATCTGGACTAATAATATTGCTGATATTACGTTAATTAGCAAATCAGAAAGAAGACGTGACACATCTGACACGAGCACTAGATACAGCAACAAATTTGCAGCCATAAATTGTGATCTTATGGAAAAAGAAAAAATTAAGAACAGGATTAAAGAGGATGGAATCACCGAGGAAGGGGAGCACGAACGTAACGAGAGGCGAAGGTATAGTGGACTGAAGCTTCCGGCTCGTGTGCTGCCGTGGAGAGAACCATGGCTATAGATCAGAGTTGTTTCCTTTTCCCTTTTTTTCTTTCCCTCGGTTCTTAGTTTTCTTCTCTCATTTATAGGCAGGTAGGAGGGTTATATAACTTTTTCTTATGTTATTTTTAGTGTTTTTGCTGTTGTCAGGAAGAAGGGAATAGAGATGGTGACCTTAAGGTATTTTTCTTCTACTCATCGTTTTTGTCTCAGAGGATAAGGAAAAAAATATTAAACGACAAAAGGAATACTATGAGAAGGAAAGAGCCCTTAGAAGGGAGGTGCGGACGCATCGCGAAGCGATCGTGGAGGAGTGCAGCGATTCGCTGGTACGCTGTTTCACCGTCGCCACCGCCATTCTTCTAGTTTTCTACTGGGGTAAGAGATGCTGATACCAAATAACGGTGATGGAAGAAGAAGAGCTTTCTCTCTCGTTTGCGGGTCTCTTTCTGGTCCCTCACTCTCTCACTCCATGGGAGGGCTTTCTTCAGCGTAACAAGCGGCGGGGCGCGGGGTATGCGTACCGCGGGACAGGAAGTTGCTTTTACGCGTTCTGAAAGCGAGATGTTTAGCGACGTGTGGGGATGGTAATGCGCCGGGTAGCGTCGGCAAGGGAGTGCTGTTATGTTCACTCGCGGTGAGGGGACGTTCGCGGTGGTACAATGCATTTCATGCTTTTCACCCGCGGTGAGGGGTCGTTGTGGGTGGTAAGCATAACATGCGATTGATGTGTTTTCTGTTTTAATGCACATTTGCAATCACTGTTCCATGAGGCGAGGACGATTTGGGGATTGCTGCAGCGGAGCGGCGTGGCAGGGGGCAGTCAAACGGAAGAATTGTGGAGACCGGACCGGTAAAGAAGAAAAAGATGTCGGGGGAGATGCAAACGACAATGCGGAATTGTCCTTTTTTTTTTTTTTTTTAATCTTCCTTTCCAATGAAAATGGGAGGCAAATCTATGGTGGTGAGAATTGTCATCAGATTCAAACTGTATCATTTCGCACATATCTCAAAGCAGTCCAAATTTATCCATTCGTCCATTTGTGTAGATCCGGAAGCAATTATCATGCAATCCAATGGTGCATCCGAGCGAAAGAAGTTGAATCATTCTAGCCCATGAAAGACACGGCCCTGTGTCAAAGAGAATTGATGGTGAGTGTAACAGTTTGTGAATCTCGAGAGTGGTGGAAAAAATCAAGCAACGCACATGTCATGATAGCTAATTCACGAGGAAGATCAAACACAACGTTGAAATTAGTGGCCAGTCTTATCCCATGCTAAGGCTTTTATCTTAGACTTTGATGGCCATGTCTACTTCGTAGATTTACCGTCGTTGTAGGTAGTTTTCTTATCCAAATGTCGCTGAAACGTAGCTAAGGTCTCTTTGATACATTTTTTTTTCTCTATTTCTATTTTTAAATAAAATAAAAATTAATAAAAAATATGTTTAATTATCCTACTTCTATTTCTCTTTTGCCAACAACTTTTATTATTAAAAAATAAAATGAGAAATATTTAATATTAGTTTCTTGTTAACTAATATTAATTTTTAAAACCATGTTTTATCCTGCTCCTTCCAACCGCCCATCTTCCATCTAACCTCACCTTCGGCCCTCTCACCTTTGTCCATCCAATGCCAAACTTGTTAAAAACATGCCTTGAGATTTAGTCCACATTGAGCCCACAGCAAGGTCCAAGATGACGAACGGAATCCAACGAGCCTAAGAACAGCTCAAACAGAGTCCAAACGGAGAAGATATGCGCGAAAGAAGGTTTGAAGCGGCGACACGGTGCACGAGGTGGCGATGGCCGGCGGTGGCACAGCCAAGCCCAGTGGAGACCTGCGCGCGCAGGCGCACACGGCCCAGTGTGTGGGTGCCTAGGCCCAGCATCCCTGTGCGATCCACCATGGACCGCGGGGCACTGGGCGGTCCACGGGATTGCGTGGATCGAACACGGTCCACGCGCGGTTCAGACTGTTTTTTGCACGATCCGAAGGCTCAGATCGCAGTCGATCACGATCGGACGACTGAAGTTGATTCCAGATTTGATCAGGTGATCTGTGGCCCTGATGTGCTTGATCGGATGGCTCTGGTGCGAGCCGGTCACGATCGAACGGCCACGGGTGATTTTAGGCTTAATTGGGACTCTGTTTCGATTGATGAGCTGTCAATTACATTGGAGAGCTAGTGACGTTCTGAAGGTACAAAAGGCTTCAATAGAGATTTCAGAGAGTTTTGTAAGGATTTTGGAATTTTTCTTGAGAAAATCTTGTACAAGGGTTGAGTGGTGAGTTCCTCTTGTATTGATTTGTTTTATTCTCTCATAGTGAAGCTTGCACGCCCCGTGGAGGTAGGCTTGAGGCCGATCCACATATTTAGATAATATTTCTTATTTTATTCTTTTTTCTTCCTGCTGCACCGTATGGTACCAGATCTTGGCGCAACAATTGATATCAGAGCAAGGTGGTGCTAGAGCGAGGTTGCAACGGTGGTGAACGAGATAGAAGATGGAGAAGATAAGCACAATCAAGGTGGAGATCAACAAGTTTGATGGAAAAATAATTCTCCTTATGGCAGACGAGGTTGAAAGACGTGCTGATCCAACAAGGGCTAATCGATGCTCTTTTGTGCAAGGAGAAGCCGACTACCATAGAGGTGCAGGATTGGAGGCGGCTCCAGTTGCAGGCGGTGAGTACGATCCGTTTGTAGCTAGCGGATAAGTAATGATCTATGTGCTTGGTGAGACTTTCTCGATGATGCTGTGGTCGAAGCTCGAGAAGTTGTACATGGCGAAGTCTCTCACCAACAACCTCTTCCTCTGGAGGCAGTTCTACCAGCTACGGATGACTGAGGGACAGAGCGTGCAGGGGCATCTCATTCACTTCCAGAAGATCCTTACCGATCTCCTCAGTGTTGGCGAGAAAGTTAAGAGAAGACCAGAGCACTGGACTTGCTAGCGTCGCTTCCCCTTCATATGAGTCCTTAGTGACTGCTCTTCTAGTGGGGAAGAGCACCATCAAGATGGATGAGGTCACCACGGTGATTCTCTAGAATGAGGTCCTCAGAAGGAAGAACCCAGTTTCGAGCTCAGACGGCAACTCAACTTTGGTGATTTCTGGAAGAGCAGGAGGCGGCAGACAGGGCGACAACAGATCTCAACGAGGACGGTCCAAGTTCAGGATGAGAGATCTAAGCAAGATCAGATGTTACCGGTGTGAAAGTTGGGACATCTAGCCAGAGATTGCTCTCAACCTAGGGATCGAATAAGGGCTACTGCAGTGACGGTCAGTAGCGACTCGGAGGTGATGCCTTAGAGATATCTGATGAGGTATTTACTTCTTCCTAGCAGTGAATTTTAGATTCTGCATACACCTATCATATATGTTATAGAGAGGAGCAGTTTGACTCCCTGAAAAGTAGTGAGGGCACTGTTTATCTGCCAGATGGATCGAGCTGTGTGATCAGAGGCATCGAAACGATCAGCTAGAGGACACATAATGGTGCAGTGAGAAATTGGGGAGGTCCGATACATATCCGATTTCAGACGGAATCTTATCTCACTAAGCAGATTGGATTCAAGAGGCTACAGGACGGTAGCCAGTGGAGGAATCTTGAAGGTGTTGCACGACGATAGGATTGTTCTGGAGGAGAAGAAGAGGATGAGAGGATATTACTACCTGATAGAGAGCCCAGTGCGAGATGGAGCCTCAGGAGCCAGGAGGAGCCTAGAGCGAGGTAGAGCTCCAGATGGAGGTGGATCGGACACTAGACGAAAGACTCGAGAGGACGAGAGGTGATGTCGCAGGGTGAGATTTCTATTACCGCAGGATGATACCCCGAGCAGGTCTTTGGTCAGAGTAGACACAGCCCATGATGGAGGTGGGATCGAGCGGTCTGGCTCGACTCCCATGTTTGCCCATCCATAAGACAGCAGGTATGCCTCAGGACATAGGGGTGAGACGGATTACATGCTCTCAGAGATAGGTGGAGGTCAAATATTGAGTCGAAATAGAGATTGTTAGAAGATATGCCTCAAGATTCAATCCATATTGAGCCCACAGTAAGGTCCAGGATGACGAATGGAGTCCAACGAGCTCAAGAACAGTCCAAACGGAGAAGATACACACGAAAGAAGGTTCGAAGCTGCGGCATGATGCATGAGGCGGCGGCGGTCGGTGGTGGTGAGGTCGGGCCCGATGGAGATGCGCGCACAGGCACTCACGGCCCAGCGCGGGCGGGCCCAGTGCTGGCGCGCACGTGGGCCAGCCCAAAGTGCATGGGTGCCCAGGCCCAGTGTCCCACGCCCAGCATCCCGTGTAGTCCATCGTGGACCGCGGGGCACTGGGCGATCCATGGGATCGCATGGACCGAACACGCGGTCCATGAGCGGTTCAGACTTTTTTTGCACAATCCGATGGCCCAGATCGCAACCAATCACGATCAGATGGCTAAGGTTGATTCTGGGTTTGATAAGATGATCTGTGGCCCTGATGTGTGCGATCGGATGGCTCTGGTGTGAGCCGATCACGATCGAATGGCTCTGATGTGAGCCGATCACGATCGAATGGCCACGGGTAATTCTAGGCTTGATTGGGACTCTATTTCCTAATGTAACAGTGTGTTGAAATTTTTGGAGTCTATAAAACTTCGATTGACAAGCCGTCAGTTGCATTGGAGAGCTGGTGACATCTTAGAGGTGCAAAAAAGCTTCAATAGAGATTTTAAAAAGTTTTGTGAGGGTTTTGGGACTTTTTCTTGAGAGATTCTTATATAAGGGTTGAGTGGTGAGTTCCTCTTATATTGACTTTATTTTATTCTCTCATAATAAAGCTTATACGTCCGTGGAGGTAGGTTTGAGGCTGATCTATGTATTTGTATTGTGTTTCTTGTTTTAATTTTTTTCTTCTTGCTACACCACGTGGTATCAGATCCTGACGCAATAATTCTAACGCCAAACTATCTCTCATCTCCAACAACATTGTCAACCCCATCTCATTTTTTTTCCTCTACCACTTTCTCAACCATCTCTCTATCTAATATTGAACTCTTTTTTATCCTTAATTAATATTGGCCCCATCTCTCTACCTCTTCTTCATCGTTGGCTACATCATAGCTCTCATTGTTAAAAAAATAGAGAGAACAAACTGGATATATTTTTGTAATAAAAAATTTGAAAAATGGTGATAAAATATTTATTTCAATTTTTTTAAAAAAAATGATAATGATGCCAAATGCAATCACACTCTTCTTGTACATGTTCTTTAAATTAAAGTATATTACTTTCTGATCAAACACATGAGTGTTTAAATATATGCTCCCAATCAACATGTTTGACAACTTATATTGCCATCAGATGTGGAAGAATATATTACTTTGTTTGGGAAAAGGTTAAAAAAAATTCTATGTGATTATAATCTTCCATATGGTTGGTCAGACATGTCTTCTCTTATAGTAGGATTGTAGAAAATTTAGTCCGAATATGAAAATAAATGTACCTTCAACCATTATTGTTCGAATCCAATTGAATCAATGATCAAGATAGTTGCAAAAATATCGGGAGGCAAATCTTGTATTATCTGCCTTATTTTATCCTCCAAAAGAGTGCTTCTAGTCTATATCAGAGGATCTTAAAAGCCTACATTTGATAGAGAGTCACATATTTCTAAGAACTCATTCAGATATTTATAAGGATCTTCATTTGTATTCTCATAGAAAGATGGGAGCATCTGGATTGTAGTTGACTTGATCTCACATTGACTCGTTGGGATTTCAGATAAATGGATATAAGTCGATGGGTTATAGATGGAAGGAATAAATATTTTTCATCTGCATAGGTGGTTCTTTAGGATTTTCAGCCATTTGGTTATCAGGTTTAATGTGTATTAGCCATTTAATTTCATAATTGGTTTCAACTAGGTCAAGAAAAGTGATCTTCTATCGTGCATATACCAGTGCAACCCTAATGTGTGGTTTAGATTTTTTATTATTTATATTTTATTATTTTTTTCAATCACAAGCAACTTAGCAAATAATTAAACCTAAGACACTTATGGGTTACTTAGACCTAACAGTTCGATGTAACGTGAATCAGCCTAGATGCGAGTTAAGTCTAATCTCAGTTCTTTTAACTAGCCAAATAAGAGATGGGGTCATAGGAGGCTCTTCATACTTTCACAACAGACCTAATTAATAATCATGAGTCTACTTAGGTTTAACTTTTTTAACTTCTTGCTTTTGACACCAGTTTCAAGGGTGAGTTCAAACTTACTTGCACTTGACTTTACCACAAAACTCAAACTGAACTCAATTGATCCTTGGGGTCAACGTCTACTTAGTTTTAATTAGGCTTAAGTTAATGCGGGATGCTGGTTGGTTGTTTTTGAGCTAAGAAAGGATAATAAAATTTTCACCTTATCTTGTTAATGGGTATTGCCCTTAAGTCGATTTAAAATGAAAGTGTACAACCAAGTTCAAATAAGGGGTTCTATACAACTGAACTAGATGAATGAAACTAATCAAACTTGAAAGCTTACCTTATCTCCAGTGATCATCAAAAGTAAATCTAAGATGATGAATGCTCTAAATAATTAAGTTTCTACTCTTGTTATGCGATTTTTATTAGATTTATGTGGGTGACTTTTAAATAAATTTAAAAAAGAAATAATTGCTAAAAGAAACTAGAGTTAGGATTGATCTCACCAAACAAGATTGGCAACTTTTTCTTCTTATTTTATTTTTTTTTTCTTCCTCTTTTTTGTTTCTACAAGAAAAATAAGAAAAAGTTAGTAAGTTGTATACAAATAAAATCAAATAAATTAGAAAAATAATTTAGCAGTTGTTCCTTCCCTGGCAATGCCACCAAAAACTTAATAGATCATAATGTTGTCATTAGAATACTGTATTTATCAGTTTAAATATCTGACTTCTTAAAAAAATTAAAATATATAGAAAGTAGTGAGTCAGATCGAATCCATAGAAAAAACAATATTTTAATTTGATAATTTTGATTTTATAAAAGAAAAAAAATTAGAATAAAATTGTAAACAGAAGACAGAATTAAATAGTGCAGAAAGATAAACTCGGTACTAAGATCTACTATTTAGATCTTAACTTCTACTTATAATAAAATTAATTTAAAATTAATTTATATTAATTAAAATCTAAATCTTATTGCAAAAATTTAAAGAAATGCAGCAATTAAAAGCAAAATTAAAAGTACATAAAGAAAAGTTTGGTACTAAGATCTACTAACTAGATTTTAGCTTCTACTTGTAATAAAATAAAAATATCAATTTAAAAGAATGAACTAATTTTGTATTAATTAAAATCTGAATTCAATATATAAATTTAAAAAAAGAATAAATAACAAAGAGAAAGCAAACTAGAACTAGTAAACAAAGCTGTAATAAAGGGTTGAAGTGGATCTGCGTAGCCTCATCGGAAGAAAGTTGGTGGACTCCTCTTCCTTTGTACTCTTTAGCGCATGCTTGCATCTCCTTCTCCTTTCTCTTTGGATTTGATCTTGAAGATGATGGATGTGTAGAAGATGGAGTAGGAAGCAAGAATTCTCTTCTAAGCTCCTATTTCTTAGAGGCCTTCTCAACACCCTACGCACTTATGCTACCCCCCTCTCTCTTGTGCCATCCAACTCTTAAGATGATCTGAAGATGGGGCGTGGAGAGCTTTAAAAAGGGCTAGGGTTTGGTGCAAAGTTGGTATTTTCCTTCGATTCCGTTTTATATATAATTCTCTCGAATTGGTAGAAACCTTCCTTCTTTGTCTTGCCCCTTAGTCTCTTATTTTGCTCCTCATGCTGAATCTTTTTGGACTCCTATTTGCTATCATTTATTCTCTTCTAGGTTGTCTCCTTGCCACCCAAAAATAGTTTTCAGATCAGGTTTCTGTGCCAAGAAAAACTAGGGGAATCTGGGTGTATCAGATATTTCCTATTTTGTCCAGTACTATTACCAATTTTAATTTAATGTAGCTGCCTCATTAGAAATCCAAATTGAATTCTGTAAATTACATTCTTTTTTACTTTTCTCAGAATTCTATAGGATCTGATCTTGCTAAATTTGGAGTCCTGTAGCCTACCTTTCAGGGATCCTCATGCCAAAGGTATTAGAATCAAGGGGATCCAGCCAAAGAAGAGATTAACTACCTTTTCTTACTTTTTGCACCTCCTAGCTCCTTTTCTAGCTGATGGCCTCAACAAGAAGAAGGTGTGGGATCAAGGTTTCAAGTGGTGGTTGGCCGGCTAGGGTTCCTAAGTCCCGAGGTTTCGAATGTCTCCCGCGATTTGAGCATACCTGCCAAATAAGAAGAATATAAATCATTTTTTTTTAAATCTCTGGTAGATGTGAAATTATTTTGGTGCTTAGCTTGATCAGTCAACTCGATATATACTTTCCATAAAAATGCTCTAATTTTATATTTTTTAAAAATATTATTAAAATATTTAATTTTGTAAGAAAATCCAACTTAGTTATGAAATTAGAATTTTTAGAAGATGTTAGCACCATTAACTATCTAAAATACTTAAACTAATTATAAAAATATATGACTCATCAACTATCAAACTATACTATAAAATGGGAATGAATTATATCATTATTGCAGATGAAAAGATAGCCAAAATGATAATGAAGAAAAATGGATGCTTGTGAGAAGTCATGTTAACATCATTTTATTTGATGGTTACATGCTTGATATTTTTTTGTTTGATAGGCTTTTCTGAGTGTCTAGGTAATTTCATCTTTGTTTTATAAAAAGATATCCAGTGAAAATACTGATGCAGTACAACCTACTTTGCTTATGTATACTTTTAGGGGGTGCTTAGTTGGAGGGAGTGGGGGTCTGAAATCAGAATGAAAATGGGTGACTTCCATTCCAACTGTTTGGTTGGAAGGAGTTCTATTCCGATTCCGATTTCGAGATAGAATGAAAATGACCCAATCTACATAGAACTCAATCCCTACTCTTCTTTATAGATTCAAATCTCTATTCCAATTTCGATTCCAGTTATGAACCAAGCACTTTGGAGAATTTGGCCATTCCGATTTCAAGCTATTTCGATTTTCATTCTGATTTCGATTTCAGTCATGAACCAAACACCCCTTTAGTTGAACCATACTACTTTTATGCAAATTGCATAAATATTTATGAAATACGTTTTCATCTATCATATTGGTTGTTTATGTCTTATTTATTTATACTAGTGAAAAAACATGTGCGAGAAATATTTGACAAGATGTAATGAACAAAATATAACATAAAAACTAATGGTAAATTAAAATAAAAAATAATATAAGAGGCAACATAAGTCAAACTAGAAAAAATGGCATAAAATTTAATATTAGACATAGTGAAATAAATACAAATAAACATTAAATATATGAACCAAAAATCAAAAAATCTTTAAGAAAAAAAGTATTTGAGAAAATGGATATAGCCTTATAAAACTATAATAGTTTCAATTTATTATTTGCAAGTTATATACATCTTCTTTTTATCAACATGTTTTCTTATTTCTCTTGGAGAAAATAAGTAGGAAAAAAGTTTATATGAGTGTATTAGCAAGAAAAGAGAGTGCATATAATAGAATTATTTTATCTTTTCAAATTCAAGGATGGTGATGTACAAAAGATAATATTGAGGAGAAATAAATGACAAGGAGAGAAAAAAGGGGTACATCCATTGGAGAAAAGATTTTAGTGCATACACAAATCAAGGGAGAAAATTAAGATATATTAAAACTAGTGTAAATCTTTTATAAGCACCGATGCAAAAAAGCTAGTATAGAAAAGAGAGACCACCTGAGAAGAGAAATATATGAGATATAGCGTTTAGGTCTAAAAAATAAGCTTACCGAGCTACTAAGGTATTTACAAAATTAAAATTGAAGCCTTACTAAGTTAAGTTTAGATTTAGTTGATAGGTACCAAAAAAGAATTAAAGACATACACATATATAACTTTTTTCTTTCTCATCATTGAAGAATGACTAAGTAGAGAGTAATTAATTTGTAATCCACCTTGTCCCACCAAATACCCATCTCTTGCTTTTGGTTTGACTAATTGAGACCAAATTTGGTTATATTTAAAAGAAGAAAAGGTTAACTAGTTGCTTAAGTATAATTTTCTATCCTGCAACTTTTTCATGATCCATAGTTAATGAGATTGGATTTTGCATGCATCAAATAATTTGAAAAATAGTTCAAAAAAGTAGAAAATAACTTATTAAATGCCTGACTAATATGAGATACCCAACTCATTATTCTTTTTTTTTTGGAGTTCAATATTGAGTATAAGTGTAGACTTTATTTGGGTTGTATTTTGTCCAGATCTAATATATAATTTGGTTTTTTGGAATAATAATGCTAAAATGGTGAGGGGCCAATTACTCCTACACGAGTCCATCTAAGATCATATATGCGATGAAAAACATTGAGGAATGAAAAATTATTCCTTCAAGGTATTAGTTCAATAAAGGAGGATACCAAAGAAAATTCCGATAAAACACAATATTCTTTAATTTGGCACTCTACTTTTGGAGGATATTGTGAATACAAATAAAGAATAAAAATGTTAGTAGATGCCAACAATATAAAAATAGTGCAATATATGGAACAACAATAATGACATAAATCTATTTTATCATGTTGGAATTTTTATGTAGGCATGGAGTTAATAACCTAATCCCATGATAGATGTGATGCTCGTATTATTTTTATAAATTTGGATTGATTCAATTTTGATGAAAACTAATTCTATCAATCATGTTGAAAGATTTGACCAGATAAGTTGAATATTTTTTGTTAATTATTTACTACGACATTATCTATAAAAATATTTATCTTCATCTTATATTACTTTAGTCATTATATAAATTCATAATTTATTTTTTAATAATTTAGCATATGCAAATTTGTAGTGGAGATAAATTATGAAGATTCAAATCCACCATTGGCTAGAGAATATGAGTTGAGAACGGATAGGCAATATATTTTCGTCACTCTAAAATGCAATATATTTTTCATCATCTAAAGCAAAACTAAAAATAGGTGCCTCCATAAGCAAAAGGTACGTATAATTTTTCAGCACCTTTAATACATAAAATTTATATGTACCTAACGTTCATGTCACAACCCATTGTGGGATGCTAGTTAGCTGGCAAACTTTTGGACATTTTCAATAATGATAAACACCTAGTGATGAGTATGGATAATGCTTGATAGCAAAGTAGTGGTTTCTCCTTTTTTTTTTTTCTCTTCTTTCTTCCGTGAGAACAATAATGGGTAGCACAGTTTGCATGTGCTTTATTTGATGATGGATCATGCGTTCTTATCTTTGGTTGCTGTCACAGCTAACCGTTACCAAGAGTATGATGGCCGGACCACACCAGCAATGCGCAAGCACTCAAGTTCTGACGGGACATTCTATCCTATCCATTGTCCTAATGTTCCAATGCGCATGTGATGGGATAACTCCTAAAAAAATTCTTTGCGCACCATCCCGGGATTGAAAAAAAAAAAAAAAAAAACAACCGGTTCGGATTGGGTAACCTGATATTCGACGCAACTCAATTTTTATTTTAATTTTTTTTCTGATCAATATATATATATATTATATATTTTTAATTAAATGTTATAGATAATAACAGAATGTCATAATAATAATATAATATTACTATAGAAAAAGGGAAGCTACCAACTTTTAGTCTCTGACGCTAGTTTGAGGTGTGGACAATTTTTAAATGTTCCTGCATCTAGTTTAGAGTGAATCGGCTTCCATCGATGTGTAAAATGATGGGCAATTTGGATTTCAAGACAGCGCTCATAAGCATCTTTGGGATCCAATTATGGCCATATCCACGACGTCCATTTGGGTTGCTAGGTGGGATTTCACAACCATGCTTATTTTCGTCGTTGGAATCCAATAAACCCTCTATCTTCCCAATCCAGCAAATCCCTATCTTCTATCATCTGCTTCCTCAATCCTCTTCCTCCTTCTGCTTCCGCTATTGAGCTTCTAGAAGTGCCCTAAAAATCTTTACTGCCTTAAATCTCTGCTACCGCCCAACATATTCTCCATCTGCTCTTATTCGTCTTAGCGAGCTTCTCCTTCTTCTCCTTCTCCCGAGTAGGTGGAGCGCCTTCACCATCGATCGGTCGTGGATTTTTTTTCTTTGTTTATCTTATTTGTATATTTCTACTTTTTCATGCTATTTTTAAATTTTGATTTTATAATTTATGAAGGATCATCGAAGGGAAACAGAGTTTGTGGAGATTGCGAGGTTTTGAAGATTAGATAGAACCTTTCCCTTATATGCACTTTATCATGATTGATGATCTAAGATTTCTTCCTACTTATAATGCCATAGGATGATCTGAATAGTTTTTTTTTTTGGTTTCCTGATCTAATCTGCAAATTTTTTCATTGTACCACATCCCTTGACCTTTGCAAGCTATAGATTTTCATTTTTTCATAATCTTGAGCTGATTTTGGAGAGGTTCTTACTGATCGGTGTTCTCATTTTCTGATTTGATCTACAAAATTGTGGAAAATTCTCTGATTTTAAAGTAAGCTGTAGTGTGCTGTAATCCTCTTCTAAATTGTTAATATTTTGGTCTGCTACTTGAAGCCTGGGCTTAAATTCCATTAATATGTGCTGAAATATTATATGAAATGCATATATAGTTACTAATATGACAACCAATAGAAGAGATCTCCATGCTTTTCAAGAGATTTATGTGCTCCCATAATTCTATGCAATTTAATCAAATCAACTGTCTGGACAATAATTTTTTGTGCTCATTACCATTGGATTGATGCTTTATTTCCAAATAATGCATGAATGCGTTTCTCATTTGTCTCTCAAAGCTTCTTTAGAAAAACTTTAATTTGGACATTTGCTGTTTTGAACTGTTTAGATGTTTCATTCATTCATATAATTTCCATTCAGAAGTTACTGATTGAATGCATCACTTCAGTCCCCAGTCTTGAAAGAATCTGGACTCTGGATAGAGTTATTAGGAAGCTTCATTGCTGAGCAATTTTTCTCCCTTAAGTAACATCTATGAGTTGCATTGCATATTGTGTATGTCTCGATCATAGCTTGCTTCCATTCCACACGTTAGCGTCGAAAGATATTCATGTTTGAATGAATGAAGATTGGCAACTAGTAGACCAAAATGTGATCCTAAAATTTTAAGTACATCTCAGTTTTAATTGCTTCAGACAACCTTTCAGAAGATAGATAAGGCCCTCTGCTTCCCACCCTTTTTTTCAGATGTTATTGATGGGCCATGTTTCAGATGTTTAAAGTTTGGGGCACTTTTTGAAGGGCACCTTTTTACTTCAAAGAGTTTCAGTCCCTCGCCTTGCGTGCATTCCCCTGGTGTGCTGTTACTTTGAAGGAACTTCTTGATGCTCTTTTTAGTTGAGTCTCGCTACCGAGGAAGTAAACCACTGCTTCCCTTCTCTCTGTACTCTGTTTCAGATGATATCGTTGGTGCAGGTGCTGCTGGCTCTCTGTCCCTTCTTATTTTCAGATTTGGAACTTTCTGTTAAAGTTTTATTCCGGTTGTTCGATTACGTGCTATTGTTTTCAAACTACATAACCAGTTCCTTTGCATTAGTTAATGGCATGTTTGGTTCCAAGTTGTATTTCTGCTCTACGATGGCATTCATGTATGCACTGCTTACTGTAAGTATGCTATTGGATGCATGCCTTTACTGTAAATAGAAATGAAGTAAAGATCTAATATCATGATAGATTTGTTTGTCAAACTGTTTTGCTGGTGCAATTATTTTTTAAAGTGCTTGGCATGTGATATTTAATTTTATTTCTTAGTTTGTTGAAATTTATGTTTCAAATAGGTTGTTCGATTGAAGTTATTATGCCTATGTATAATTCTAATAGATGGAATGGTTCAGTAATAGCTAATAAAAT
>KE504908.1:175859-187413 GCA_000441515.1 Elaeis oleifera
ATTATTATTATATATATATATATATATATATATATATATATATATATATATATATATATATATATAATCTACTTTGTGCTATTTAATGAAGCATTCCATAACTTGTATAATGACCCCTTAGATAATTTTTTTGACATGCATAAATTTGTTTCTGAAAGAATTAATTAGCAGGAGCAAGATATTCATAATGATGAGCAACTGCTTTTATTTTCATGTGTGATAAAGATTTCCTGAGTTCAGATTTACAATGAACAACTTCTCTTTTTCATAATAGCAATAATACATGGTGATAATGGATTATACATATTTCTTCCATGTGATATATAATGACTGGATGGATGAGAAATCTAGCTTATGACAATGTTTCAAGCCACAAATAGGATTGGATGGTGAAGTGTTCATGAAGCAAGCTACAAGTAGAATACCAGAAGTTTCTTGGTTGTAAAGTAATATTATTTCTAGGCCCCTTCTGAGGTTGAGCACAGTGCAGTACTGTAACATACTTTGAACTGGAGGGAATATGGAATTGAACTGATTGAACAAGAAATAGAGGTAAGCAAGGATTATTGTGTATGCTACAAATAAAAATTGTGGGAATTTGCAGCAAATCTGGTGTCTAGGGAAGATGGTGAGATTTGGTGGATATGTCTTTGATTCTAATTCAGTGAATCTTGTTAGGCTGGAATATACAATCTGCTGGAGATTTGGTTGAGAGTAACTCATGCAAGAGCTAGGTGGCCAAAACAATGTAGCTTTTGCTATATGGAACTCAAGCGGATAATATTCCAAACATACATGCTTACCTTTATGGTTCAAAATATGATCCATGAAGCTTCGTGAATATCTTACAATCAAGTCATCTTTGATTTTGATGCTCCTGAAATTGGTGTTTTGTTCATTACTAATGCAGCTTTGGGCAGCTTGATTGGGCGCACAGATCCTAGAAGGCTTGTTGCTCTAGCTCCTGTAACTTGAGGGCAGACCTCCAAGAACCTAAAATTCGAAAGAATCTGGAATCTGGATGAAGTATGAAGAAGGCAATTGATTTAAGTGCGTTCCTTTCTGAAATATGCAGGTTGCAAGCCAAAGAATCCAGTTCAAAACTCAAGCAAAATTCTCAACTTTTGGGTAGTGTAATACTAGAAACTAGTGATTAAGTAACCACAAATAAGATTTGGTACAGCTAATTATCGGAATTCTGAGATGTTGCACATGGAGTTACTAAACTGATGGAGATCCCAGAGGTTTTCTCATCATCACTCACAGTTGTTAGTCTCCTCAGCAGTCTAACAAAACTTACTAACCATTAGTCATGGCCTGATATAAAACAACCAATTATTTGACTCTCAACTTCCACAGCCTGCCTGTGCAGATGAAAGGAATGTTCCTTTCTCCACAACAGTCTGTAGCAGAATTCAAATTAGTACATAATGATGAAGAGGTATTGCTTCCCATAATCACAAGTTTGGCATTTGGGAGCAATTAGAGCTAAAGATTCAAAAATAAAATAAAAAGCAAAAGATCAGAAAGGATTCATATAATTTAAAAATAAAATAACAAAAGTAAAGAAGGTGACATTAACAATACATTTATACATAGGCTTACTCGAAACAAGCACAAGAGAGATATGTATAATGAATAATAGCAAAAATAACACCGACAGCATATAGCATTATTAATTTGTTATTTAAGGTTTCTCATATTAGTCATGAACAATCATGTATAAATTGTAAAATTTCTTAATAAATCAAAATTAATTGATTACTTTTTGAACAACCTGTTTAATTGAAAAATGTAGATTCATTTAGGCAAAAAATTGAGAATAATTAGACAAGTTTTCAATAATTTGAAGAAAACTGCTATTATGCTTCTACTTCTTCTGGTTTATTCATTGCAAATTAAATCTTAAATACACAGACAATCTCAAGTTCTCAACTAAGCTAACTAAATCTGATTGATATGTAGGTCAATACATGTGGGTTTCCACCACTGGAGGATAGAGAAGCTTCACTGTCGCTACTCATGGGACTTGACTTCTTTGGTGGTGGTGTACTGTCAACAGAAGAAACTGTATGCTCAAATAAGCCTTGTTATAACTATTAAATTAAATATTTTCAATTTGCTGATTTTTTTTCTTCAATATCAAATAGCTTAGATTGTCAGGACTGGAAAAGAAGGCAGTGAATGACATGTTTGTCATCCTTTCTGATGTTTGGCTGGACAATGATGAGGTAATTCACGAGCTCATGATTATCTATCACTAAATAATCAACACTTTTTCTCAGAACAATCTGCATTCTTATTTTCGTAGAGAAGACTATGGAAAAGCTAGCTGTGGTCTTGGATGGTTATGACAGTGTGGAGGTGGTTCCTTCTTTATTTGTCTTAATGGGAAATTTCTGCTCTCGCCCCTGTAATCTTGCTTTCCATTCTTTCTCAAGTCTCAGGTGGGGATCTTTTAAACTTGTCCATTGCTACTGTAGAACCAAATTTTTACATCTTAGCAAATTTAATATTTATCGGCACAATTTGTTGATATTTAACCATTTTCCATTAGAAATAAAGATATATAACTAGCCAAAGACATGCAGAATGCAGTTTGGAAAGCTTGGGGAAATGATTGAAGCTCGCCCAAGACTGAAAGAACAAAGCCGATTTTTGTTTATTCCAGGTCCTGATGATGCAGGTATTATTAGATTATATGTTTCTTAGTTTTCTGCAAGGTTTCTTTATCCATAGATACTATTGAGCTGGTAGCTCATTTGAATTGGTTATATTGATCTTATTCCTTTCTTTGTTCCAAAATATATGTGATGGTTCAGTTGGATTTTGACTTCAAACAACCATATCCAATCTCTACCAAATTAAACAAATACATTTCTTTACTGCTTGCTGTTGCTCTAATACTTTTACATGCACATGAATGATCATACTGTGATCCCTCAAGTCCAACATAAGGTATACTATTACAGGTCCATCAAAAGTTCTTCCAAGATGTTCGTTACCAAAGTATCTAACGGAAGACCTTCAGAAGCACGTTCCCAATGCAATTTTCTCGAGCAATCCTTGCAGGTCAGATTTGAAACTAGATATACTATTTATTAAGTGTAACAATCTATATTTCTTCTTTGTACGCTGTTTGTATTATTTCAAAATTTAATTGCTTTTGCTTGCAGAGAAGCTGTATTCACAAAATGAATTGCTCAGATAGTGACTAGCTAGTCATTTCCACTCTTAGTTACTGAGTGTCTAAATATTTTTTGCACTTACAAGATACCAAACTATTGCTGTTATAGATAACATGTTTCTGACTTGCTAAGATGTAATTCTGAAAAGCTGTTTCCTAATTGTGTTGGTAATGAATCTTATATTTCAGACCTTACTGCATTTGTCATTTTTTGCCAGTCATATCATCCTTTAGAAACAAGAATGGCTTAGACTTACCAATTGGATTAACCCTTGATACCCTGACTCAAAATCCTATGTGGTGACTTTCCAGAATAAAATTTTACACCCAAGAAATTGTATTCTTCCGGCAAGATCTACTTTACAGAATGCGTCGTTCCTCTCTGATTCCTCCCTCAACAGAAGAAACAAGCGATCCATTTGAGCATGTGAGTTGATTTTTTTCCCTTTCATATTTTCCTCATAAACAGAAGATTGAAGAATTTTGAGTCTCTGCTAATGGAATCATTTTGTCACAGCTTGTGGCCACCATTACTCATCAAGGTCATCTTTGCCCCTTGCCTCTAACTGTGCAGCCTATCATGTGGAACTATGACCACTGCCTCCGTTTGTATCCAACACCACATACGGTATCATCTCTGCATGTCACCACCATATAACAAACACAAATTTTTGAAGGTTTAATGTGGAAAAATGCTTGCTTTCATATTTAAATTGCAGATAGTGTTGGGGGACAAGAGTGAACAAAAAGCCTTCAAGTACACAGGAATAACATGTTTCAACCCAGGTTCCTTCTCCAATGACAGCACCTTTGCAGCATACCGGCCTTGCACCAAGGACGTTGAGCTATCTGCCCTCGAAAGTTAGCGCCTTGAAGCATTTCAACTTTACTTTGTTCAGGAGACAAGGTTGTGACAGAAAGATAAAGCACAAGTCCATCACATTCCAGCCATTAAATTGTTTCACTGTAATGAGATTCTTGCTTCATGATTGCTGCTGAATCACACCAATATTCATTTGATAATGGCTCACTATCGATGGTGGAGACTACCAGCTATGTTTAGGCATATAGCAAGTGCTGACATTTTCTAAGCAGGTCATGCATGAAAATTCATCGAATGATCCCCAAGAAGAGCTCACTGTAGCTATTTCTGTGGTGGAATAACTGTATCTTAGATTTGCAATATTACTGGTATACCAACCATCAATACTGCTATATTCTTTGTGGAAGTAAACTCTGATTTTTTAAACTAAATTCTGTGAAATTTCCCGGTAGGCATATGATGAATGACAAGTTGTTGTGGAAGATTTTGTGAATGTACATATCCTTTCTTATCATTCAACAGAGAAAACTTGATATCGGTTTAAGAAATCAGCACCTCTTTATAATAAAGAATGGACAATATTTGTTTCAACAGCTTCTTTTGACGGCAGAATCATACCCTACTACCAAAGTGGTGCCTGCAGCTCTGATCTGTCTTCTCTGAGTACTCTTCAATGAAAGGAGAGAGTGAAACCAAAAAAAAGTCACCTAAAGTCATCAGAAAAGCTCCAAATTCAGACAGAGTACTTGAAGTGAGAAAAGGGGGAAACACCAATCAAAGAGCAGTGCGCTGGGATTTGCTGTTTAGATTTATCTGCCTTAAGAGGATCGCTCGATGCAATGTATAGCAGATGGATGGAACTTTGTGCAATATGGAGTAAATGAAGAACTCATTGAATGCATGGTAAAGTATAAGAAGCAAAGATGAACACCTACTTATTGATTATTTGCAGGTGGTAAATGAAATTAAGAAAATCACTTCTTTCTAACTGGGCAAATATGGTGGAAACTAAAATGATCAGTTAAAAGAGATATCATGTAATAACTTCATTACATTATTGTAGTAAGTTCAAGTAATTTTGCATCTGTATGCTTAAACTACATTTAGTGATGACTTAAGCTTTATTTCCACAATGATCATTGGGATGATTACAAGAGGGAAATCTATAAAACTTACTCCAATAGCATATTCAGAGATGTTAGGCATTCTTCCTAGCTTTTTTTTACAATTGCACCTACTTATGAAATTTCTCTAGTGATATTATTTTTCCCAAATAAGTTTCCTTTTCTTCAAATTTTTTTTTAATCTCCGAAAAACATAACTTCCTAGTGGGTTTGATCATTTGGACAATGTAAAATGAGACTGGAGCATCAGTAAGGAACGAACACATTGTTTAGGTTGAGCAACAGAAAAGGCTGGTTTGGGTTTATCTCCCCTTTTTTACTTTCTTTAAGATATCAAAATCCATGTTTTTGTCAAGCTAAAGCAGATCCTCATTTTACAGCCATATCTAATAAATATTATATAAGGAAATTATTATTACAAATGGGATAGGTAAAGTCAGTGCATGGAGGCTAGTATTTTTATATTAGAAATTCATGCTTATTATACATGGTGGCTTGTATTATTTTCTATCAACAAACATTCTAACATTTAATTCCACACTTCACTACCCTAAAAATGTAACTGCTCAGTAGATACTAGAGTGTGTAAGTTATTGACCATGGAACCAGCTTATTTCATTAAAAATCATTTGATATTAGAGATCTTCAGAAAATAAATTTTACTTTGGTTTGACAATTCTCAATAAGAAGCACTAACACCTGTTGGCAATGGTGATAGCCATTCATCCTTTGCATGCGTATGAGTTAGTTTGTCACAGTCATCTATGATACTGAATGAAACAAATTGGCTCATGAAACAGAATGTTAATAATGAAAATGGCAGAGACATGAAATTAACATGCTTGCTGATCTCAATGTGCTTCTTGAACAGTGCATGGATGCATGATAGAAATCCTTTGGTTTTGAGAGCTTATGAGGAACCAATTTGGATGATATCTTGCTCACTAGATACTAATGCCAGATATTCGGCAGGAGTTTATTTTTATATAGAATAGATGAAAGAAGAAGGATGATTACTGACTGCAACATTAATATGGACATTGTACTCCACAGAAAATATTTGAGACTGTGTCACAAAACCAGTGTCTTAAAATGACAAAAAGATGAATGAAATCAGTGCCTTGGAACAACGTAACACAAAATACAGGCATGATTGCTATATAAAATATACCAACATCGGCTGCATAAGTTATGCAGACTAAAGTTCTTTTGACACCTTATTGCCCAATTTGTACTATGGAGTAATTAGGTGTTAATGCGGAGAACCAGAAATGACTGATCCCCACTGTAGGCACTACTGCCATGTAAAGTCGAGAACATAGGTTTGTTAAATAAGCCTACATGCAGTTCCAACACCAGATATAGACTTGGTCTCCATTGACATCTAAAACAAAAGCCAAAACCATTAAACCAGTATCATTTAACAGCAGCCTGTAACAATTAATGCTGGAGACCTCGTAAACTGAGAATAGATATGTAAAAATCCCAGAACAGAAAAAGAATGACAATCCTTCAGATCAAGCTGCCACGCTAGAGGCCTCTACCTCTTAAGGCCTCACTATCCCACAGTGCAAAAATAGTTTGGCTATGAAAACTGTGAGCTGTGAGATAAAAAACATACAATGTATGCCCAGTAAAACAGGTGAGGAAAAACTGCATTCTTTGTAGAAAACATCAAGCGTGCAGACCGGATCTCCAATTCAATTTCCACCAATTGTTCTCCCAGTTATTAGATTTCTCCAAAAAGGACCATTAGAATATGACTAAACAAAAGTAACTACAACCAATTCTTAGAAATATACCAACTAAACCAGAAGATTAGACACGTATATAAAACTTTACAAGCATCAACAATAACACTGCTCTCAGTTTTACAAGAAATACTCCAAGTTTGTCATTGAGTGTCTAAAAGCCATCGAGGATCGGAATCAGACAAACGGCTAAGACAATCAGCACCAAGGCCCAAACGCAATATGTGCACTTCCTGTTCCTCTTCCTCAAAGCATTGGCAGAGATGAGGCTATCAGTTCCACCACTTATGTAGTCTTTCGCACGAACGACGTTCTCCTCGATGTCATTTAACTGCTCCCCCTGCACCTCCACCATAATTGCCATATCTAGAAAGACCTGATGCAGTTGCATCAAGCTCCTCTGTATATCACTTACAGCCTTCTGCCTCTCCATGATCTCCAAGTCCACTTCACCTTTCTTGTCCAACAACCCAACCTGGCTGCCACCTGAGAGCATCTTCTCTATCACCTCCTCTGTTGCCACTTCTCCTGTAGCATTGAAGTACTTCCTCTTCAGGGCTTCTTTGTGCTCGGCGAGTATCCGCTCTCTTAATGACTGAAACCCATTCATCATTTCCCTGAGCTTGGTTCTCAGACCATTGGTGACTGAAATCCTAGTCCGGTCAACAGGACTTCCTTCTCCAAAGCGAGCCAATAAGCCACGATTGGCAATGTTGGATCGGTCGAGAGCTTCGAGCCTCGCTTTGATGATCTTGGCCTTGCGAAGGACGGATACCACATCGGAGTCCATTCGGTCCCTCAGCCCCCGGAGGACCTTGGCACTGTGAGCCGACTTGGTCTCTTCATTCAGGAACTGCAGGTCAAGTAGGAGGCTGGAGATGTCCTCCATGTCACACTGGATGGCTCCAATCTCTACAAAGAAGAAGGAGAGGTTCTGGTCTTCGGCACAGCTGAGCCCTCCTGTCTCGAGGTCGAGGATGGGGTCGGCCTCCAAGTCCTTCAGCGCCTGCTTCTTGAGTTCAACATAACTCATGAAAGACTTTGTCATGAGATCATTCATCTTCGAAACAGCTCTTGATACCCACCCTGGAGGAATAATCATTCAAAATCGCCATGAAAGCGGAGCATCATCTCAAGAAATTGATGAGCATTGATAATTCAAACGGTAAAATGAATCAGATTGTTGAAAACTTCGATAAAATCGTACAAACCAGATGGATAAATGGATTAAATTACTGAAACAAAAACCAATGCCGTTGGAAACTCCAATGCCCAGATACATAAATTTGGTCAAAGAAAATTCACTGAAATCAACCGAAATCGCCAAGTGAATCAAATTGCTGAAACAATTGAATAAAAAAAAAAAATGACGAATGGCATTTACGGAGCATACCCAAATCTCCAGATGCCTACAGGGTCTGACTTGGATAGATCTGAAAAAATCAAAGAAACTCAAATAAAATACCTGAATCTGACTCCAAATTTGGAAAGAATTGTTCCGCCTAAACCGTTTCAGCGAGAGACTATCAAGAATAAAGGTTAAAGAAACCCCGATCAGAGAACAGGGATCGAAACTCAAGAAGAAATCAGAAAGAACCCATGGAAACAAACCTCACTAAGAATCAAATTTAAATAAAAATATCAAGAAAGACAGAAGGATTTGAGATGAACACCTGAAGAGAGAGAGATGCGGCAGAGATAGTTCCTCCCAAAGCTCCAAGATTTCAAAGAAACGAGTGGTTTAGGGTTCGGGGTGTGAGGAGGAAACAGAGAGGGGCTAGAGAGAAAAAAGGGAACTTTTAATTCTCCGCGGTTTAGAGGGAGTTTAAATGTAGAGCAGCGGCCTTTAAACAAGACTGAGTGAGAAGGATTTTGAAATCTTTCGGTTACGTTCTCGTTTTGGAATTTGGGGACCCAAAATATAGCCGTTGGCCCCTGAGGATATGCTGCCTATTCGCCCTGCGATGCGCCAAGCGGGGAAGAAGATATCAGGGATGGGCGCGAAGGATTGGCATACTGGTTAGCTATCGGCGCTGGATTGCCGAATTTCGAATAAGATATTTATTATTGCATCATGTTTTTCTCTAGCTTTATTCGAGCATGTAACATCCGTGACATAGTATGGTTCCATCGTGGCAACCCGAGTGACGTACCAACTGCCCTTTCTGGAAATCAGCTATGAGTTTAGGTGCTTGAGTCCCGTTCCAAGAATGGTGTTATTGTCCTGGGGATATTGTTGTATAAAATGATATGTTTGGCTGCAAAGGTTTTGTGCCATGCAAAAGTCGCCATTTGGTGAAAAGAGCCACCATTGAAATCCTCGTCTAGGGATTACCCGCGTGACAAAGCACAGCTTTTAAGTACAGGCATCTTAGGCTTCATAAATTAATTGGTTTAATATATAGTGAAGTCAATGGGGGGCTGGTTTTGATTGACTTCTTATAATTTGTGGTTTGTTTTGTGGGTACCTGAATAGGCTTAGGGAGTATTTGATAGCATATAATCCTAACAGGATTACATATAATTTACAACAGGTAATCGGATTATACCATTGATTTCATCATTTTTACAGATAATAATGCTGCATTATATGTAATGCAGTATTACTTCAAAGAAAGATAATCTGATTGTCTAGGAGGAAGTGGCTATATAATTACATATAATCGTACAATTCTGCAACAAGATAACTTCAGAACCAAAATATCTCCATCAAAATAAATTTAAATCTATATTAAATAATTATGGGTAGCCATAATTAATGAAAATAAAAAGAAACATAATGGGTGGTTCCGACTGGTGATATCACCGAAATTAATTGGTCCCGAAATTAAGTTATTCCTCTAGAAATAAACAATAATCAAAAAGTAAAGATGTGGGTACTTTGAAAAATTAGTTTATATTTCATATAATCTAAATTGTATACTAAATACTGTAATATAGGATTTCCTGTTATTTTACAATAATATTACTGCACATACCAAACACCGTAATATAGGATTTTCTATTATTTTATCAGATAATCATATTTCCTTTGAAATCACGTTACCGTAGCAACATTATCTATGTAATGCATATGCTTCCTTATGCTTAGATTTTCTTATTGCATATAGTCTTGAGACTTGGAAGCATTGTGCTCCCCTTTTGTTTACTCTCTTTTGAACCTGACCAAGAAACAATGGCGATAGAATTCTAGAAAACAGAGTCATGAATCAGCAATTAAAGACATCAAAAATATGAGTGCAGTTTACAAGTGGTAGCAATATCAAGTAGCCCCCAAGTCTCACCCTATATTAAATTGTTGGAAATTTGTTTGTATGTGAAATCACCTTTACAAGGTTTAACCCCTAAGATATTCTAAGATCTCCTTTGATCCAATAGGGTATCAAAATATCAGCTAGTAAAATAGAAAAGATAAAAATAAATTTATACTTGAATTATAATATTTAATAATAAAAAATTAATGAAAGAATAGAAAGATTAAAAAATTTAGCCAATATATATTTAGAATGTATCCACTGATATTTCAAGACATATTGGTTTTTGTTGTTCAAGTAATTGATAAGGACCAATATCTTGTATATCTTATCCATGTGCGAAATATTAATAGCTAATGGTTATAACTAAAGAAAGGCCTAGGCTATTTTGACATCCATTTTTTTGTACCTAGAATCACAATTCTAAGAACTCTTCTTGTCATTACTTCCGTCAATAAACTAATTATTTATCAAATGAATATGAAGATTGTATTCCTAAATAAAGATCTAGAAGAAGAAATCTCTATGGAATGATCTTGTTCGAGTAATTTTGCCATTGCCAGTGCTTCTTCTATTCTAAATTCTTCTCTCTCTCTCTCTCTTTCTAGGCTGAACAAGTTCTTTGGATCAAACCTCCAGATGTGATGTTAAGCTTCAGAGCGAGCTGAGTTCATTATACCTTGGGGACCATCTCATTATACACTGATATAAGAGTGCGAAATTCATTCATAAGGTAGTGTGCTTACACATCCTGTTTTGGGTGCACCTTCAATTTTATCTCTTGCATTATTTATTCTAGTTATCTATAAATTTAATTTTTGTATGCAGTTATTAGCAATTTAGCATAATTTCTCAAACAGCTTCCAACATAAAGTACTTCAGGGAAAAAATGTTGGGCACTTCTCATTCACCAGCAAACATGTAAATAAAAGAAAGAAACATTATATCCATCATACACAGTTAATCTTCTCCATCTAGTAATAACGAATGCAGCAACTTGAATGAGGTGATAAAATAAACATAAAAGGATAACAAAGAACGGACCTTACCATAAAGTCACAACTAAACATGCCTAACGTATAAAAGTCTGATAAACACAACATGAATAAGCCAATAAAATTCAGCACCCACAGTAATATAAAGTACTGCTATTTGGATAACCACAGTAATATGATTATAATAACATTCAAGTCTTCTGCACAAATCCCTTCCTAGGCCTTAGACATGGGTGTTCCCTTCACCACTGTGACCGGGCAAGAGGCATTGGATACCACATAGCTGCTAACACTTCCAAGCAACAATCTGCATCCAATTCCCACTATAGCTTTTAGAATAGATGCTTCTTTTCAGTAGAAGATAGTCAAATAAAAGAAATAAGTGGTTATTTCTCAAAAGAAAAAAAAAGAAAAGGAAAA
>KE504908.1:187433-207191 GCA_000441515.1 Elaeis oleifera
TTTTTTAAAAGGCATAGACCAAACTCATGGATTTAGGAACAATTATTACTTTTTAAGTCTGTGATCAACACAATATTTAGGAAGCAATCAGTATGTTCGATTAACTGTAACTATGAGTTGCTTGAAAATATTTCAGATGTTCTTTAATTTTATACTCAATTTAATGAATAAACTTAACTATGAGTTGCTTGACTAAACTTAAGTTTTATGTTTTTTTGATTCTAACTAAATTCACATAGTATTAGAGTTCTACTACTTTTGCTATAAGATAAAATGAAAAGGTCTGATCACCCTGAAATTTCGTCTATAGCGAAGACTATCTGGTAGGCGCATAGCCTCACCCTGACCATGAATAAAAACTTAGGCTCCACTATTTTCTAGTTGTCCATAAAAGTTGTTTATTATTTTAACATTTTTATGACTAATTATTTCTTCCAATCTTACCATAAATATTATTTCTATAGGCATATGTCGGCTAAGACATCCACCAAAGGACTACGGATATCTTTATGGGTATCTGAGAGGAAACCTACACTTTCTGATTTCAGATCTGATGCAATCTAATGAAATTGTTATTTTCATCTGACAAAACCTAATTTTTACGAGAGCTGGAATGGATCTAAACTTAACCCAAATTGGCATGTTCTTTTTTCTTGTTGGTAGATACATGTTCTTTAAATACATGAAAACTGATCCCAATCGAACTTGACCCATTAGCAGCCAAATCTAAAATAGTAAAAGAAGAAAAGATATAAGCTATTACCTGCTTAGTCTTGGATGCAGTGTCTAGGATATCCAACACCTCCCTATCCGGATTGATCCCATACTGCTTTGGTAAGTTCATCTCTCTAAACTCATCAAGAGGAATCAAGGCTGCAATAATTTTAAGACAAATGTTAGGAACACCCACAAGAATTCCCAAACTTGCAAGCTTGGATAGGCCAAGAAAGAAGTTGATGGCAGAGACGTGATCCTGAGTCCTCCCACAGCTGCTTCTGTGCATGATCAGACTTGCCGGACTGCACATGGATCACAACGATGCGATCGCCGCTGCCGACCAAGTTATCGATGGCCCACCGGACCGCCGCTTTGCTCGACGCAGAGTAGTCCATGCCGATGCCCACCGTCCGATTTCCTCCCATGTTTTCTCAAGATCTCCCTCAAAGTTTCTTCTACCTAGGAAACGAATGAAGTATGGAGGTGAGAGCACTAGAAGGAATATGTTGCTATACTTTGGGTGTCCTGAATCTCAAGGGAATGAGGGAATTGGGGTTGAAATGAGGCCATCTTGGCTATTATATCCACTTGAACTTATTCCATATTGGCTTTAGTGGTCATCATGTTCCTGAGAAAATATGACTAGTGGGATACCACAACTTTATTCTAGAAGGCACTACATATTACCAGAAACCGCTGGGGATTGCTGATTGCTTAAGGTTTTGGATTCTTGTGGCAGAAAGATAACAGTTGAGAATAACCGCTTTTGCAACAGGGACAAATCTATGGGCTGCTCTGGTCTTCCTGCAGGTGGGAAAAGCCGAGAATAATTCCATTCAATGTCATCATCATCATCAACTTATTCTTGTTACAAGTTGCACCATTCAATGGGTCAACGAGTGACTTGGAAGAATGGTATTGAAGTACCTTCCAGTCCTTGCAAAGCCTAGAAGCTTAAGACTTGTTCAATTCGAGATGTCTAACTTTGTAAAGACTAACGATACAGAAAATGCTGAAAGTTAACCATCCAGTCACTGCCCAGTTCACCGGTCTTATATGGGAGTTGATGGTGATCAGTTGACCACTACCTAATCTATCTTCCATGTATTGCATCTGTTCCATGGTTGTGAAAGAATTGGTTGTCTTCCAATTGCTACAGTTAGTTCCTTCCTCTCTTGGAACCAATGGATGAAGTAATGTTTCATTAGGAGGAACAAACATTATTGTTATTACAATGATTAAATGATTAAGAAAGCTTCTTTGAGATTAAAAAAGCTAGGCTTTGTCTGTTTCTCATGAAGAACGAAGGTAAGGAGAGAACCGCTTGGCCTCTGAAGACCACGCGTGGCTCAGCAAAAAGATAAGGTTTGCTGCTTTCAGCTAAAATGTTAGGCGACCTGATGTGGCTGCCAAAGATCGAGAGCGGGGCTTGTCTGGTTTGACCTCTCTGGCTCTACTTTGGACAGGCCGGGAGAAACGTTTTTAGCCCGCTGGATTAGACTGGGCTAGAATTTGCTTGGTCAATAGAGTTTGGGCTGGGTTTAGGCTTGGTCAACTTGGGCTCGAAAGTGGATCAATTCACCCACGATTCAACCAGTTTAGTGCTGCTTCCATCTAGTCTAGGGAGTATAAGAGGGAGACATTACGTTGCCAATATTTATTGGTTAAAAGTTGTTTTAAGTACACACGGACATGCATGTATCAATTTTGGGCTTGACTACGCAATGCAAAATGCAATCCCCTTATGATAAAAAATGCTGCAATTTGATGATAGAAATATGTTTTGAAACATTGTATAGGTGATTTAAGAGAGATTGAAGATGAGTAATGCAACCATATATTCCACTCATTGTCCAAAAAATCCTTTGAATTGGATATAGGGGTGTGCAAATGGTTCGGTTAATCAAAAATTGAATCAAACCGTTAATTATTTTGGTGTTTGGTTCAATTTTTTTTTCAAAATTTTGATTTTGATTTAAAACCGAACCGAAATTTTTTAATCGATTCGATTTTCGGTATTTAATTTGATAACTTCGGTTAACCAAAAATCAAAATTATCTAATCTCCTTCGATTTAATATTTAGATTTAGTCTAAGTATTATTTGAACCAAATCAAATTAAAAGTCTAAATCAAATTTAGAGTCCAACATAGAGAATCCCAAAATCGAATTACCGAACCGAGCCAAACCGAATTATTTTGATTTGATTTGTTCGGTTTTATACTACTTTGGTTCGATTTTGGTTTTATAAAATATAAATTCAGAAGTTCGATTTTTCAGAACTTCGGTTCAGTTTGGACCGAAAAAACCGAATGCACATCCTTAATCGGATATATTCTTTTTAAATTTTCATATTTTTAGTTTAATTCTAGAGATAAAACATAGATTTTTTTGCCCTATTTCATGTAAGGTAATTTGAAGAATCAAAATCCAGTGAAGGAAAAGAAATCTTTAGATTGGTTGACATGATAAACATAAATACCAAAAATATAAAAAACTATAAATTTATTGTCGACCACCACTTATAAAATAAACAATGAAATATCTATTAGTTCTAATACATATCATATGGATATGCATATGTGACAAAAAATCTCATAAATGGTATTTAAAAACTAATAAATGATCAATATTTATAAATATTTTTTTGGATCTAAATAGATCTATGAAAATAGATTAAAAAAATTATAAAAATTAAATAGATAGAGAAGAACTAGATAAATATCACAATATTTCAAAGAGCAAATAGAAGGCTATGTTATCATGGCCAACTTTATAAATTACCTTTACTAATCTCAATTCACTATTTGTGGAGCTTTTAAATGCAATCGCATTAGAAGGAAAGAAGAGTATAAATATTGAAGCTTTTGATATAGATAAGATCCAATAAAGTATTTTCTATCTTAAGTCTATCTCAAATTATAATTTTACTAGAAACATGGTTTAAAAAGCTAAGAAAATTGAGCAATTAGCTATTTAATTTATCCTTTCCGTTGCCATTCCCTTCGATCCATTTGTGCCTTGTTTGGATATAATGGAGAGAAGAGAAAATAAGAGAATAGGAGGAGAGAAAATAATAGAAGAGAAGAAAATGAAAAATAACTCTCTCCTTTAAATTTCTATGTAAAAGAGAAAATAAAAGAAATTTATTTGAATCAGTTGGTTTGGGGATGAATGAGTAATAAAAAAGTCATATATTATGAGTATTTTGGTATCTCTTTTTGAGTTGTTTCTCTTTTGGAGAGAAAAGTTGTGACTTTGAAGGGAATTAACTTCTTTATATTTATCTTATTTCCTCTTTACTTGTTATTTTTCTATCAAAATAGAGAAATTTGACTATTTTACTCTTTTTCTTTTCTTAATCCAAATAGTAGTATTATGGAGCATTAGTTTGTAATACTAATACGAAATAAATTAACTTTTAAAGAATTCAATTAGCTAAAAAATTTAATCTTGATATTTTAAGGTTAAAATGTTAGATATCTTAGAGGCTAGAGAGGTACTGAAGTAATTTTGTAATACCTTCTTTCAAATTTGATAAATAAATAATTCTTTTCAAGCAAAATCCTCATTTTCTAGAATAAAAGTGAGGGCATATACACATTCTATAGGTTTCGTGGGAAATACTAGAATTACTTTTGCATGTCTTGTAGAAAAATTATATTCATCCATAATACAACTTGATGCATGATTCAAAACTTGTTATTACAAATATTATGATGTTATTAGAACCAACAATAACACATTGTTTAATATAAATTGGCCATGACCATTGTCATCATCACCATCATCATTATTGATTATGATTATTATAATCTAAAATATTTTACATGAATATGTTCTTCCTTGTTTTTCCTAGCATGATAACTATATCACCTAATTGTAAATCTTTGTACTATAAATATTTTCTATCTTTTTTCTCTTTTCTTCATTTTGGTTTATTTAAAGGGTAACTTGAGTTGTAATAATTTAATAGGCTTAATCAAATAACTCGGCAAGTAGGTCAAAACCAACTTGTTTGTCTGCTTATGTTATGAACCTAGTTTTTCTTTTAGCAAAATAACCAACACAAAGTTTATTAGAAATAAGAGGGGTATAGAGAAAAAAAAGATAGTCAAAAAATGGAATATAAGGATATAATAAAACAAGTAAAACAAAGAAAAATAAAGAAAATCCAATTAGCCCAACAAGTTCAAGCAATATCAAAATACTAAAATCTTTTTATTATATAGAATGGCTAGCCTTTCTATTGTTTATAAAGGTGCAAAAACTATGTGGCGCCATGTGCTTCATGCGATCTCTTACACATTTAGGATTTGCATTATCTCTTTTTCTTCTTCTCCTTACCATTATTTTGGTGCCTCTGCATGTTGCAAACCATGGTGTTTCACATGTGCCACAAGGCCTTTGCATCTACATACTTATCAACACCTTCATTTATGTCTTCTCACCACATTCTACACTAATCTCCTCTAATTATTTTGCTTTTGCATGCAACCACCTCACGCATTCAAATTTTGAAATAAAATAGGGTATCTTATACTCTTCTTTATGCAATAGATTTGTAGAAATTGCTCAAGGATCACACTACATCATCCCCCATGCAGCTAAGTATTCATTGCCCAGTCAACTTCATCTTCTCAGTGCTTCGCCTTAGTGGCTCTTGCATCATCCTTCAAATTGCATTCCTCTAATGCCTTTATGCGTCTATATGTACCTCCTCATGAATGTTTCTACGGGTGCCTCCTTGCATACCTTGCTTTGGCCTTCTTCAATTGTTATATTATCATGCCTCAATATCTTCACATATGACTCCTTGTTTACTGACTCAGCCATTATCTTCTTATTGGTTTTGGCATCATCTTAATTTTTCTCCTGTGTCACTTAATCACCATCACCTTCTCATCTATCTGTGGACTGCTCAACTACTAGTTGGGTGAGGATTTTTAGCTTCAACTACGTCTCAATAGTCTGCCTCCTATATTGTTCCAATTTTAGCATTAGTTACTACTCCATGGCTTAATCTATCACTGTTGAGCTCAATTACTCCAACCACTAGGCATTTCTCCCACCGACATCATTATTGGCCTTTGTATCTTCCTATCCACCTTCAAATATGTCAAGTTCACCACAAACACCCTATTACCATACCTTTTAATCCAATCAGAGAGAAGAAAAATTTTCTTAATCTGCTTAACTCAAATCCCACAAAACTTTAGAAAAGGTGGAAAGATTAGCAAAAATAGGGTTTACATCCTATTTTCTTTCTTTGATGATTAATAAACTGAGATGCATAGCATTTGTTTACAATTATGGATTCTATCTTTATATCATTTAGGTCAGATTGCTCTCTTAGTTCCGAATAAGACTAGTTTTCTAAAAGAGATATGACTAATAATACAAATTTTTTTTCATAGTAAATAGATCTTGACTCTTACATTAACCTTGTTTTTGGTCACTCTATCTAATTTTTTTCGGATTAGGAGTACACTGGATCAAAATCTTTCAGAAAAAAATATCAGTTTGAAATGTCCATTTAGGAGCTCAAATAATGGAATTTGGGTCTAATCTCTAGTTGCATCATACTCTTTAGGGATGGCACTATTGTAGATCTCGAAAATAATCTGATTAAAAAAATATCATCTCAATTAGGCATTGTATGGCCAAATTATGGCTTCTTGGATCTTGTCTAACCATGCTTGTAGTAGCTAAAGTAATTTGCATTGAGTATAATAATCCTTCTGGATCATTCTCCCTGATCTTTTCTATAGCTAACTTTGTTGTAGGGAGAAGAGAGGGGAATATCTCCCTTTCTTATCATCATTGTCAGTACAAAGGTATAGGAGACAATCTCTTGCAAAAAAGAAAGAAAAAAAGGTGGAAAAGTAAATAAAAGGGAGAAGTGGAGAGAGATGAATAAAATGAGAGAAGAAAAGCATGAATGAAAAGAGGGTCATAAAAAGTTGAAGAGCCCAGTCAAAAATGATATACTCTTTCTCTAAGAAAGACTTGAGAGATAAGGAAATGGTTATAAGCTTGAACTAACTTAATAAGAAGATAGATCTCATAAAAGAAGTGGATGGTTTTGTAACTTGACTTTTTGATGCAGTGAGATACAAATGAGTACACTCAGATGTATTTAAATTACTAGAATGTCATAGTCCAAACCGAACACCTAAGTTGACCATGTGATATGGCCACACACTCTTTAAGATAAGACTCAAGAGAATATGCAAAGCTTAAAATTACATTACAAATTTAATATCTATGAATAATAATGGTCTTAATTTACAACTAATAACAAAACTTATGCAATTATAAAATTCAATCATCTGATCGATATCAATGGTACTCTATCTATTACTTTTTATTCATGATCCCAATCATAGCAAAATATTAAACATCCCATATCTTTGAAAGGAAAAAAAAGAAGTACTGCAAGTACTACAATCGAATAAAAATTTTCGCACACCTATACCAATATAATAATAATAAATAAAATTATCAAATAATTATTACTTATATAAATTCTAAACCATAAAACACCATGATCATAAACATGCACAAAAATATATATTTTTGTGTATAATAATATTAATAATTATCTCAATTAACATACATTTGTTCCTGCATGATTTTTTTTTTATTTTCTTCCCACCTCATATGCATGGCTCATGCGGGTCCACTTGCTTCAGACTAGATCATCACATTTTTTGCCCTTTAAAATAATTTTATTCTTGAAATTAATATAGCTAAGGTTTCAAAGGGTTGAAGATATTCAATCTTTATCTTAGTCCTCAATTTAAGTAACCTCCTTCCATCCATAATTTGAATTAAATCCTCTCCATCATATATATAATACATGTTTCTGGTTCATGGTGGGGCATCATAGTATTATATTTTTGATATGTGGTGGCATTAATAGTACTATATTTTTAGCCTATGGTGGGGTATCAACAAGTCACACATTTTTGGCTTGTGGTAAGATATCAACAATATCTAGAGTACCATAACATATCAATCAAATACACAATTTAATTAGATGCTTTTAAGTAAGTATAATTCAAGATCATACTCTTTCTCAAAATTTAATGTATGAAAGTATTAAAGTCTACATAAATTAGCATTAATAATATATGATACATAAACTCATAAAGATGACCATATATACTTAATAGATAAGTATATATATTTTTTGGTAGAAAGGCTTGGAGGCATCACATAACCACTGAACAGTTACATATAAGATCCAAGACTATGAATAGAAAATGATACAGGTAGCCTTGAAGCAAAAGTTTGAAGTACATCAATACAAGATACCACACAAAAGTTGCAGCTTTAACTATGAATAACAGCTGAGCTAAAGAAAATGGGAAGCAAGAGAATATATATATGATACCATGAAATAATCAGTGGTAAAATATAAGAAAAGGAGAGCTTCAAGTAGGTAGATATCACTAGAGCGCCGATAGTGATATTGAGCTAATCCATTGTAGTTTGATAATAAGATCTCCTTGACACAATAATCCTAATATATGCAACAAAATAATAGTAGCCATCCTCGGATCCCTACACCAGCTTGTGAACCAATTCATTAGCTTATTCTGTGAGCAATCCAAAGCATAGACTAAAGTGTTCACATGGTCAAGACAGCATATACCAAAATAGAAATGGCCTGAAAGGTCAACTAGAAAAGAGAAGCAGCTCATTAGAAGAATAGAGGCAACCATTCTCCTATAGCATAGATTTGAAGTAATCATTGTAAAATAAGACCAATGCCCTCGAGGATAGCTGTAACAGGTTTCAAGTATAAGGAGTGGAAGCCCTCTCAATGGATAGAGATTCAAAAAATTTCTTCTCTTGTTAATATGAGTAACATCTCTCTTTAACTAGTCTAAGCCCTGAGTTTGCACATGATAGGCCTGCTTCCCAAGGTAAAAGCATGAACAGCAGAATAAGCACGCACAATATACCATTGCTAGAAGAATTGCGATAGGAGTAACATAACAAGTAGAAAAGCCATTTCGAAGGAACAATTGTGGTGATATAAGACCTCCAAGGGCAAAGGAGAGCATGATGATATGGACAGTAGGTTGATTAGACATGCCTGATATAATTAATTTAGAAAACATTAGCATTCAAGATTTGAACCAATAGGGGATGAAGAGTATCCCCAGCATGAAACAAAACATCTCCTTGGAGAGTATGTGCAGTAGCCCAATTCGCAGTTTGATTATCTTCTCTGCATATGTGAGAAACATTAGTTATGAATCCAAATTAGATCCATGACTGGAGGTCTTTCAACCAAGGAGAATCTTGCATTTTGTTATTAATGGGGTAAGATAGCCAAGAAACAATCACAGAGAAGTCTCTTTGGAGCCAAATCCGAGGATGATTGAAGGAGGATAAGGCAAATTTAAGTCCCAGTCAGGTTCTTATTAGTTCCATAAATGGTCCTGAGCAAGGAGAAGGATGTTTGCCTCTAGCTAGAAGAATGGCACCCTCATGGTCTCGGAGGACAAAATCAGAAGCTGCAAAATCATGCCTCATGATTCTATCAAAATTTAACAAAATACTCTATAGGGATGGGGCACCCAAGCCACAAGTTTAAGAAGGGAAGGCAGTTGGAAATTCAGCTGAGGGGTGCACCTGATCTTTGACTGAGTGGGATGATTAGAAGCAAGGGACAGAACATGATGAGAAATGTCCTGAAGAAAAAGTAACATTGTCTAAACAAATCTTAAGGTGATTTGTGCTCTTGATGAAAGACTCTGGAGTTACAAGAGTCTCATATTAGGGAGTCCATATAGGCAATCACCGCTCTTACTTCCATCCTCGTTGAGTTGTCTGTTAGAAAATTCAACAGATCCAACAAGGAATGAGGTTTAAAGTGGAAGATCCTTAAAGCTAGTTGGGACCAACATCGATCAACAAAGTCACATGATACAACAGTGTGCTGGCAGTCCTTAGTTTGACCTGGACATAGATCATAATTTGGGGGAATATGATGAAGAATGCCTCGATTGCAAAGAAGCTGTTTACATAGAAGCCTAAGTCAGCAAAGTTTCCAACAGAAATTTTGACTTTGCATAGGCAAAGGCATGCGCCAAATCCAAAAAAAGGGAGTAGATGAACTGAATTCAGTATTGTTATGATATAGTTGAAGAATATCTGAAAAGTAATCATTTGGGAGCAAGAGTGTGCCCACCTAAGCTGATCAGACTATTACCTCTATATAAGAGGCTGGGAGGCAATTAAGATCATTATGTCAGTATTGAAATATCTAGATAAAAGTTCTCAATTCTAGCTTCTGTCGGGCAGAATAAAATCAGCAATAGTGTATTGTGAAAGATCACTAGATGTATTTATGAAGGAAGGCCAATGGCTTAATGGTAGAGGCATGAGCTAAGGATCTTTTCAAACATTAATCAATCTACCATTTTCAATAAGCCAGATGAAGTGGTTCTGGAGCTTTTTTCCTTATAAACAGATTTTTTTTCATATTGGAGAGCAAGACTTGGGCGCATTATAATAAAATCAGCTGTCAAAGAATCAATATTTCAAAGCAACTAATTGGATCCACAGAGATGAAGGTTGCAACACTATCTTGACAGCCATTTTAGCTAGTAAGGTTTGGTGCATAAGACGAAGGGAGAAAAAATCCAATCCTTCAACAGACTTGGGTCCACAAATAGACTCCCAAGCACTTAGATTAATAGATAAGTATATAATAAGCAGTTATCATATGCCATGCAAAGCAAAATCGCTGATGCACAAAAATAGTTATATATATATATATGATCAATATTCAAGAATTCTTACTTCTATTAGTGACAAACTCAACTGAGCCTATACTTTGATTTAAGAACTAGAGTATACAATATCTTGCTCAACATTTTCTTACCTAGATGGTTTCTCCTTTAGAGAATCAAGTCCAAACATCCAAATAAAATTATAAAGTGGAAATCAACAATCTTGAACCTTTTACTAGAGTCCACCAAGGGTCTATCATTAGGTCCCTTGAATTCTTTTTTACTCAAACCCTCGAATAAACTAGAGAGACAATGGACGAGATAGGAGAGAGAACAAAAATCAGAGGGAAGGGTTTCTCTTTGTTTCTCAAAACAAAGGAAGGGGAGAAGAGACTAATCTAGGGTGGTAGTGGTTAGAGAAGAGAAGTGCGTAAATCCGTCCCTGGATCCTAGGTTTCTATTGTATATCTTGGGGTGCTTGGTTTGCTAAGTCTCTTTAAGTGAATTGAAATGCTTGGTGCTCTTGTGACTCATTTCTACGAGGATAAATAATCGTCTTATGTCCCAATTGACCACATGTATAATAAGCTCCCTCAAGCTATGTACAATTATTTTGATAATGGGATCCACCACATCTATAATATTTGATTTCATCTAAAAATTGAGCTCTAGAATTTATACTAGTAGTAGTAGATCTCTTTATCCAAATTCAATACCATTATCCTGCTAACTCTGAGAATCATTTGATCGAGCCTTTTTTTCAAATTTTTTCTTTTGTAGCTTGAGCTCATTGAGTCCTCACTCTATCACTAGGACTTTATTGACAACCTCTTTATAAGTGGATAGCTCAAGTATAGTTATCAGTTCGGGCATCCTCCTCTACTATCAATGTTAGAATATATCTAGATATTTCTTCAATTTTTTAGTATATTAGGCAACCGTCATTTTATCCTATTCCAATCAATCAAACTCTTGAAATTTTTTGAACCAAAAACTCTGAGGAAAGTACCTTTCGTAAAAGGCCATTTTAAATCCTTCTTATGTAAAGGTGTATAATTGGCTTTAACTTTTTGAGCTACATATCCTATCAATTCATTGCCTCACATTGTAGCATGAAAGTGACAAAATTGACCTTTTTCTCAACCGAGTATCTCAGGGCTTGAAACATTTTTTTCTATTACTTTTAGCTAACTTCTAGCCTCCATGGAGTTAGAGATTTCCATGAATGCTAGTAGAGCATACTTCTTAAAATCAAACTGATGCGACACTCCTGTCGGATCTCGACTTCCTATTGCTATTGAGAAATTTTTTATTGCGGTTGCTATTGCTACAACAGTTGCTCCTTGAATTGCTACTATTGTTGTTGTGTGAGTCATCGTTATTGTTGCTCCACCTCCATCATCTTTATTATATTAGTTTTAGTAGTAGCTTGCTGTTGCACTAGTAGTTGCATAAGCTATGAGGTGCTAACTTGTTCATCCACTAATCAAACTTCAAGTTCACCTGGAGTTTTTATTTCTAGAGTTTCTATCTCTGGAGTATTATCAGTGAGATTGCTTGATTGTCTTTGATGATGCATATCGTTGATTGGTGAGGATGGGATATCTTCTTACTCAGTTATGAGCCTCAAGTGCTAAAGCCATCAGTAAATTGAATAGGCCTCTTAGCACGCCCATGCCCATTCCCCCATGCCATATAATCCTACACCAATGATTGTTTGTATTCATAAATCGCCTTAACCTAAATGACTTATACATATCACAAATACATCTCATGGTATTTACCTATACTTAGAAATCTAATCGCATTCACTCTCTTTAAACTTATGCTCTAGCGTCCTAAATTCTAGACTGTGATAATACTTCTGTCACAATTTGTATTGATCATAGCTCTAAGTTTTGATATTACCTATATCACAGTCTCTAGTAATCCTAAACTTAAGTTTGGATACTACTTTATCATACTCCAAACCCATTACCTGATTCGATCTCGTGACACGGCCACATGAACCCTAAAACAGCACCTTAGAGGTTATATAAAGGCTATAGAGTATATAAAACCTCTAATAAAGCCAAATTTTATTTAAAAGAATAAATGATCAAATATGTTAACTAAATAAATCCATCATAGTCATATAAATTTGTTTGATTATAATTATTCAAATATCTATCGATATCAAAAATTGAACTAACCAATGAACTAATAATTCTGATATTCAAACTTTATGTCTACGCTGACCAAGGCTACGCATCTTGTGACTCTGAAAGAAAGAGAGAATTGGAGATGTGAGCTTTATAATCCAGTAAAATTTATCATATATACATCAATATAATAATATAATACAAAAATAATGAATGAGTAATATCAAAAAAATTATAAGCCATAAAATCTCATGTCAAACATCCAATATAACTCAACAGTTATATAAGCATAAATCATGAATTATGTATTATCATAAATCCATCATAGATATCACATGTATGTTCATATGACTTATCATTTATGTTTCCTCAACGTATTCCAAATCAATAGTTATCTTCGATTTTGGATTAATCATAGTCACATTTTGACTTGTGACTAGCAAACCACAAACCATGTTTTGATCCATAGTGGCAATCTATAACAATCGTACTTCGATTCATGATGGTAAACTAAGATATCTATGCTTCAGCCCATGGTGGCAAACTAGAATATCCGAGTTTCAACCCATGTTGGCAAATCAAGTGTCATGCTTCGTTCCATGACTAGCAATCTAAGATGTCATAATTCGGCCCATGACTAACAATCCACATTATGGCTAGTCTAAATCTTCTTATATAATCAACAAATCATTTAATAATTTCATATTATATTTCTTGCTCAATTTCAACCAAGCGATATTCTATTCTCAGCAACCAAAATAGTCAACATATGATACAAATATGATAAAGAATCTATATTCGATGTGAACCAAAAATCATCATGCATAATTCAAAAAAAAAATCATATAGATAGGTAATCACGTAAAGGGATCTTTATCTCTATCAGTCTCAGAATTGAGTATAACTATCAATCAATCCCTTGATTTATGAACTCAAGATTAAGGTACTTTGCTCGATCGACACCTTCTTATTGATAATTATTCTTTTACATAATCAAGATCAATCATAGATGATCATGAATGATGAAAATTATAAAAATACCTAAATATTATAGGTCCAAGACCCTCCTAGGTTAATCAATTAATCTAAATTTATCTAAATATCTAGACCCTCTACTGATCCATAAAATCTCTAAAGAGAGAAAAAAGAGATTAGAGAGAGAAAGAGTACCGTAGAAAGAGAAAGAGAGGAGAAAGAAAGAGAAGTAATTCTCTTTTTCTATTTTTATTCTTTCTTTTCTTTCTTTTCTTTTCCTTTTCTCCTCTCTTTCTTTTTCTCATTTTCTTCTTTCCTCTTTTCTGATGGGAAGATAGGGGAATGGGAAAAGCTTTCAGGCCAACCACCTTCCACAGTAGTGACCCTTAACAAGTGGTGACCTCTGACGGTAGCGGACCCCCGACGGCCTCGGCCTTGGTAGCCAGAGTATGGCTGGCGCAGTGGTTGATCTGATGGAAGGAAGAAGAAACAAAATAAGAGAGGCTTGGTCCCCTATGAAATCCGATAGCTGGTGGCTAAATCCAGCCATCAAGGATTTTCTGATGTTCGAAAAAGTAAAAAGATAGGAGAATAGAAGATCGTTACCTCAACTCTGGTGATCAATTGACTGTGGCTCACTAAAAATACTTGATAGAAAGAATTCAATAATCCCCACAATCTCACTGATGATTGATCGAGGTTTGAGTGATGTGTAGAGAAAGAGTGCTGGGGGATTTATAGATGAAAATTCTAGGATCTTTGTCAGAGTTTGATTGGCCATAGGATTCCTTTCCTGATCGAATTCAGAAGAGAAGACAGACTTCATCGAGAGTCCTCCTGTTTCACCTCGCATGCTTAGAGTATGAGGTTCAAAATATTTTTTTTTGCTTAAAGATTCATATAGAGAAAACTAAAGGGTCTGGTTCCTTACAATATATTATTGGTATTTCACATAAATACCTTAATTAATATATGAAATTGTATCTAGTGCCAGCATTTTATACTACATGCTGCAAAAAGAAAACCAGCATTTATAACAAAATATCTCTAATTTTATAATACTTTCTAACAATTATAAGTACTTAAGCTAAATGCCATAAAAATAAACTTTATCTATATAAAATAATAAATGTCGCTGTGATTGTGCCACTGATGAAAGAATTTGTTGTAGTGATTCTTTCATTACATAGATTTGCTAGTATATTTGTCAGATAATGAATATGCTTGAAAGTAGGAGTTAGTTCAATTACTAGTTATCAGGGAACTGCTGATGATTTGTGCAAATATTGAAGTATGCAAATAGTTTATATGGATAAGAATATAAAGAAAGAAACTAAAATTTAATATATATGTGCATTTATTTTCATTATGCTTGGTAAATTAGAGTTAAAATCTAAAAAGCACTAGTTCAATCTATTATGAAATTTTCATTTGAACACAATAATTTAATTTCAATTTACTATCAGGTTTGTTACATATATTAAAAGTATGTCAAATCTATGAATAACCTAAGACAAAGAAGATTATTGTTGGTGCAAGATTTCGGCCGGTGTTGAAGGAGCTGGAGTGGACGGTCGAAATGGATCTCTCCAGAATGAACTTGCAAGAAAGCCCTGACCAGAGGTGGCTCCAGTGGAGACCTTTCAATGCTCAAGTCAATATCTCATTCCATAGAGGGAGGAGCGTAAGAGGTAGAGTAATGGTGTACCTGGGGGTCTCCTTTTCTACATCCTTTTATAGGAGTCATCCGGAGGTGGTTAGGCCTGTGCCAATAGGCCATCAGAATTGGCTGCTTGCTGTTCGCCCACTATGCAGATTGTTAGTTGTGGGTGTCAGTTACGCCATGTGGCCACATTCCAAAGGCTTGTTAGGGTATCCCATCCATCATGTTTCGAAAGTTTGTTGGGATATTCTATCAGATCATGCATGGATGATCCAATTGGGTTGTGCATTCAAGTCGACGAGGTAGGTCCGAGACCGCATCGGTGATGTCCGAAGAGGGGCGTTGGCAGCCTCCTAGAAGGAAGGGCCCTGGGTTAGGAGCCTGATCGATTGTCGGGCGCAAGGCTTAGGCATTGCCGACGATTGCTTGATAGAAACTACCAGTTATGAGAAGATATTTAGTCGGATATCGCTATTTGAAGGTATCCTTGGGGAATCGACAGTGGAGAGTGGGCCGCCAGGGGGTTCGCGATGACTCCGAATAAGACTTATCGATTTTGGCTGATGGGGTACTGACTATGAGTCGGTTAAGGCTTTGCACCCTAGAATTGGGCCTGGCCATTTTGGGTCTTGGGCATTTTCACATCGTCGGCTCATACAGATTTTCTCCTAACACATGCCCATACTTTCGAGTTCGAGCTTTAGTCGGACGAGGGAAGTACTGTCAGTTTCTAGTGCCGAAGATGTGAAGAGTCCCAGACAGAAGAAAATACATGATTTTTGAGGTGGATGTGAGGGCTTTGGGTGGATAATCATGGTTAAAATATAAAATTTTAATTTAAAATTCTGACGGACACCTTTTTAGGTTTGGTGCATTAATTCAGGCGACTGACGATGGGAAACCGATCGATGGGGAGAGGCCACGTGTAGATTATCCATTCAAGGATCATGATTCATGATCTTCTGGAACCATCCTTTTTCGGCTATAAAGTCACGCCATCTTCTTCCTTTTCACATTTTCGTGCAGTGTTCCATGTCTCCTCTCTTTCTTTCGATTCCTCTTCTCTCTCAATTCATCACCGCGTCAGGTCTGCTTTGCCTGAGTTTCTTCCTCACGGTGACATTTCTGAGGGCATCTTAGGTATTGTCCTTATTATTTCCAATCATCTCCTCAGCTTTCTCCTCTCTCTTCAGATAGGTCTTTCTTGGCTGTTCTCTTTCATCCATCCGTGTAGCTCTTATTTCGATCTTTTTTTCCTCCCTCCGAATTTTGGTCTTTTCTTTAAGCTCCTTTAATGATGGGGTCCGCTGGTTCGATCGAAGAATGGTCCACCTCTTTAGGGGCAAGTCCTTGAGACCCTGTCAAAGGACACAAGGGTTTTGAGGTCAATTCAACTTTCAAACCTAGTGACTTTGGTTCCGTGCTAGGGTTGAAAGATTTGGGCCGGATCTGAGTCTCATACGGAGTTCCATCAGAGTTTGATTTGGAGCTCCCTGAGACCACTAGACAGGCAAATGACCCACCACTCGGATGATTGGCTGTGTACAAGGAAGCGATTAATGCTGGTTTGTGGCTTTCCATCCCTTCCTTTGTTCTAGCCCTCTTTCAATTTTAATGCATTTCTCTTTGTGCCTTCGTTCTGAATTCCTTCCATTTTGTCATTGGATTCTTAGTCATCTGTGTTATGGCGAATGTCCAAACTTCCATCCCTCTTTTCAAACTTTTTTTATCATTAAGAGGCATCCAAATATCAGGGGTTGGTGGTACCTTGCGACTCAGAGAAGAGTTTCTCCTTTGATTAAAAGTACTCCTACCCCTGTTCATGGGTGGAAAGAGCATTTTCTTTTCATTTTTTGATCATCGCTTGGTAGTTAGGACTTGTCGAACTGGGGTCAATCGAAGGACTCAGCCAGTAGCATCCCAAGGCTGGGACTTAAGGAGGAAGGCCACTTTAAAGTACTTAGAAATTTCAAGATCCCTCCCTTGAGGAAGCTGCTATCTGAGGAGGCCCTATATAACGTGAGGCTTAGCCCGATTGTCTCCAAAGGTGAGTAGGAAGTTATAATCCTTTCCTCTCCTTTCTTCCCATATCTCTGATCCTTGTCGCATCCTTGTAGGCATGGAGCCCGAAGTTTTAGCCAAACAATGGAAGAATGCCCTAAGAGAAGGACGGCTTCAGCTGTCGAGGGTTCTTCGAAGAGGATGAAGACTGTTGAGGTTGGGAAGGTGGGCTCCATCTAAATGGATCCCTCTGATTGAGAACACAGTTGTAATTGCAACTCCTATCCAACCAAGCGTGCCTCGCCTGACTGGAGTTTCTTCCTCCATCCGATCTGGTGTTCATCCAGCAGCCCCTGCTTTGTTCAAATTCTCCTACTCTCGGGAGAAAAAGGCCTCGTCTCCGATGGGTGCCCCCAACGTGCCAGTCTCCATAGAGGGGCTGTCTGATGGTGGCATCCACCCGCATGATGCTCTCGAGGATGCCACTTTTGATAATTAGAAGTTTGTTTGAAAGTTGATGGAAGGTATGCTCCTTCCCACAGAGCAGGAGGAGCTCAGAGCACAGGGCTTTTTTGATCTGTGGAGACAAGCTGTGACTTCCTTCCACCAGGTATCATCACGACACTTCATTTCTTAAATCTCTTTTTTTTGGCGCTCATCCTTTTACATGATCTTTCTGCAGATGTTTCATTTTCTTGCTGAATCGTGCAACTGCGTGGGTAGAGCGGATAAAGTTTGCGCTCAGGTCGACGCGGTCGAGACAAAGGTCGGATGCCTTAAGGAGGCACTGGCCAAGGCGGAAGCTCGCAAAGAAGAGGAACTAAAGAAGATTGAGTCTCAGGTCGCTGAGGTGGAGAGGAGGGTGAATGCGTCCATTGAAACTTTGAGGAAAGTGGAAGCGGAATTGGTCTCCAAGAAAAGGAAGCAGCACGAGATAGCCTTGAAAGTTGCCAATATTGAGAAGAGGGCCGACGAGTGGGTGGCCGAGGTCAGACGTCTTACAGTGGAGGCATTCAAAATTTTGAAGAATTTAAAGACATGAAAGTTGCCTTCAGTCAAACACCCTTCAATGCTGGTCTGAAGAGTGGATTTGATGATTGTCGATGTTTGAGCGCTTCTCGACTCCCTAAGGTGGACCTCTCTTCCTAGACGAGGAGAAAACTATGGAGGAGCCCATTCCTTCTGATCATGAGGTAGGACAATCGGAGGGCAACGAACGATCGTCGAGGTCTCCTCACCTCCAACTGTCGACGTAATAACTCTGACGTCGACTTCTCCAACGACTGCACCTGCAGGCCTGTCAAAGGCTTCTTCTCCAAATATGGTGCCGGTGGGCCTGTCAGAGGCTGCCATTCCAATTGTGGCATCCGCAGGCCTGTCAGAGCCTATTCAGAGCTTGAGAGTCCCTTCAAGCGAGGTCGGAAGCTAGGGTATCTTATAATTTTGCTTTTTGCTATTATGTAAAGACAACTTTTCATCAGTGAAATAAATTTTCACTCTTTTCTTTGTTAAAATCATACCATTTTGTGCGTATTTATCTAGTCTCCCTGATACACCATTGATGGGGGGAGCCTCCTTATTTTCAAGCCGAGGCCTTGTCGGCCCCTTTGCTATGCAGATCAGGGCTCATATTAGTGACCTGGAGAGAAAGGTGAAAGTGCTAAGCGAGAAGGCTTCGAATCGGAAGAAGGAGCTCTCCGAGGTCAAGAAGGCATTCAGGGAAGCGTCAACGGAGGCTGAGCATCATCGGTGGCTGTTTGGTTGAGAGATAGGGCTCACACCGAGGAAATAGATGGACTGACTGCAGAGTATAAAAGATTGTCAGAAATCATCGAGAAGGCAACTGGGATACAGCTATTAGGGTACTCCGATATAATCGTCGACTCTAATGGGCTCAGGAGAGGATTTCGGTGCTGGAGTCATCAAGAGCAACCAAAGAGGATAAGTGAGAATCAGCAGCACTCATTGCGCGACTTCAGTGTGAGTTACGTGGTGTAAGGGAGAGGATCTCGAGTTTTGAGCGAGCCCAAGAGAGGATGGAACCTAGCTCTCAGGTGAGATCGAGTGATGTGATGACATCGATATCTATGCTATGAGAGAACTGTCCGATGATGATGAGACCTCAAATCATGATCGGGCCCGAGCCGAGTACCAGTCGATCATGCATTGTGGTTGAGCCTCCACCGAGGGGCATAGGCTTACCTCGATAAGGCCTCAAGTCGATGGGGACCTGGAAGGTGAGGGTCCTGATGCGTAGTCGTTGATAGCACCAAAATAACTCTACTCACTACGTAGGTAGGATGAGTTGAGATCGTATCCTCAGAGATCTTGGACTAAGTTGAGATTGCAAAATAAAGAAAGAAGCGTTGTTTTGATTTAGAAATAATTATCTTAAAATTAATGTAATTAAAAAATAAAGAGCTTGGAGTTTTGAATTAATTTTGCACTAGTAGAGTTGTATCTCTTTTTTTAATTAAATAGATGCGATTAATCTTAGAAAAAATACCTAT
>KE504908.1:238119-248743 GCA_000441515.1 Elaeis oleifera
AATACCTGTACTCTCATTCCAGTGTCTCCATACCGTAGACTCAAGACATATCTACCCTAAGAAAGCGATCGTACAGGAGCTGTTTATGAGTTAGTTATGTAAATTCATGCCTTAAATTTTTAACTCTTGAAAATATGAATTAACATTCTTACTAACTCAATGGATGTATCACAGACATAATGTACACAATGTGATAGTAGAATAACCCTTTTATTCATTTATAGTCAAAATTATAATTTGTCCTTAGATTTGTATAGAAATGTGTCAGCCAATTTGACATCTAGGGCACACATCTAACAATTTTCTCCAACAGATCAACAGACAAACCCAATTTTACAAAACATCATAAATAAAATATCGACGGAACTTCTATTATCAATCAGGATGCGACGTACAGCATAATTTTCAAGATTAAGTGTTACAACTACTGCATCATTGTATAAAATTAGACCCCACGAGCATCTTCCTTGATGAAGGTTATGAGGTCTTCAGTCCGCTGCCTTTTCATTGCTTCCCTTTCTCCACCAACCCCACTGCTGCACTACCTCCCGATGATGGTGTTTATGATGCCAATTGGGGCGGTCTGCCTGTTGCTCAGCCCACAGAGGCCACTCTGTTGGCTGGGATGATCTTGGTCAGTCATCTCGCTGTTCCCTTCGATGTCGAATGAATCTGTCGAGGTGGCCATGCCTGATAAGATTCTTAATCTCGTCTCAGAGTTGATACAGTCTTCCGTGTCGTGGCTATGATTTCAATGGTACAAACAGTACTTATTTGGATCCCTCTGAGCCAGATTTGTTCACAGCTTCTTTGCCTCTAGAAGTTGCCTCCTAATTTTCATAAGCACCTGAGTCTTTGGTGTATTCAGTGGGAGTAGTTGTTGTATTCTCTCGACGGTGACAAGGCTTGTCGATTTCTTCTCTAGGGACTTCCTGGTCGATGGTTCTTCGAGGCCCCATTCTTCTGGTGGTGAAAGGGCGACCTCGAGCGCTGCCGCACCATCTCTTCTGTCATGGGTGAGCACTCCTTGCTCTGCATCTTCTTTTTATCCCCCATAGTAAAGCCAGTGGAGGCCTCATCTTCCAGGAAGGCTTCTTCCATGCGGACGTACTTTTCTGCCCTGGCCAGTATATCGAAAAAATCTCACAGATAGATCTTTATCAACAACTTTTTCAAGTCATTTTCTATAGTCCGCTCGTCATCATTGACATCGCGATTGACTGATCCAGATTGCGAACCTCTAGCATGACTGCATTAAAGCGACGGACGAACGATCGGATAGATTCTTCCTCTTTTTGCTTGATAGTGTGGAGGTAGTCTGACCACTTCTGCTATCACCGACTACTGATGAAATGGCTAATAAAGGACCGGCTCAGTTGCTTGAAGAAGTGGATCGACGCTGGCTTCAAACCAGAATATCAATGCCTTGCCGCCCCTTCAGGGTAGAGGGGAGTGCTCGGCACAGGATGGCGTCAGTTGCTCCTTGGAGGAGCATCATTCCCTTGAAGCTCTCTAGGTAGTTGATGGAATTTGCCGTCCTGTCGTAACTCTCAAGTTAAGAAATCTTGAAGTGGTGAGGTAGAGGTTCCTACATGATCCGAGGGACAAAAGAGGGTCGTTGCTAACCCATCATACGGCACCGCCTCCTGGTGGCAGATCACATCAATCTACTGGTTCAAACCTCTAAAAGCTGCTCGACATCGAAACCTCAAGCGGTGTAGGCTCTCGATTGTTGGGGGATCGCTGACCGAGGGTAGAGTCATGCTCCAATTGGAGACTTGGGGATCGCCACTGCTTGGGTTCCGGACTTTTGGGACGGCTTTGGTGGGTCTGCCTCCTCCCTAGATTGTGAGGATCGTCCTGCGGCTAATCAGGTTGTGGTGCCGCCATTTGCGCCATCGAATTTGGGTGTGGAGCTACAGATGATGGAGCCGGAGCGGCCTGATAAGACAGTGGCACCACCGGTAGGGGTGCCAGAGGGCCCTGGATCGACTGGACAGCGATCGTCAGAGTCTGAACCTACTGGAAGAGTAGATTGAATTGCTCCGCCGTCACCATCGCCGGTTACGGAGGTGAAGAAATTTTCTTAATCATCGATGGGCCGTATGGTTGACCTGGCTCTCGCTCAGTTGGGCTGTAGCATTAGTGCAGCGAGATGATGTTCTTCTGGATGCCATGGATGCTCTGCTTTGATCCACTTTCCTCCAAGTGGGACAGGGTCCTTCTTCTAATGTTAATCTGTTGGTGCAAGATTTCGACCAGCAGCGAAGGAGTTGGAGTAGACGGTCGAAATGGATCCCACGGGAATGAACCTGCAAGAAAATTTGATCGAAGGTGGCTTTGGCGGGGATCCTCCGATACTCAAGTCAATATATCGTTCAACACAGGAAGGAGCGTGAGAAGTAGAATAATGACGTACCTGGGGATCTCCTTTTCTGCGTCCTTTTATAGGAGTCATCCAGAGGTGGTTAGGCCTACACCAGTAGGCTGTTAGAATAGGCCGCTTACTGTCCGTCCACTATTCAGGTTGTTAGTTGTGGGTGTTAATTACGCCACGTGGTCATATTCCGGAGGCTTGTCAGGGTATCCTATCCGTCATGTTTCGAAAGTTTGTTGGGATATTCTATCATATAGTATGTAGATGATCCGATTGGGTTATGTGTTCAAGTTGGTGAGATAGGTCCGAGATCGTGTCGGTGATGTACGGTGGAGGGTGTTGGCAGCCTCCTGCAAGGAAGGGCCCTCGGTTGGGAGCTTGATCGATTGTTAGACGTGAGGCTTAGGCATTGTCGATGATTGCTCGATAGAAAACTGTCGGTTACAAGAAGTCATTTAGTCGAACAGTCGCAGGCATCTTTGGGGAATCGACGATGGAGAGTGGGCCGCCAGGGGATTCTCGACGACTCCGAATAAGACTCATCAATTATTACTGATGGGGTACAGACTATGAGTCGGCCAAGACTTTGCACCCTCAGAAATTGAGCCTGATCATATTTGATCCTTGGCCTCCTCACATCGTCGGCCTATGCAGATTTTCTCCCAACAATTATCATTCAGATGATAGCATAAACATGGCAAATTAATAGTGCAGTTTGCACAATTTTGACTTCTTGAGAATGAAGAATTTCGTATATTTCATTTATACTGATTTAATCTTAATTGGATAGACAGCTCACTTATGCATTCATACAATATAGTTCCCATAAAATTAATTAATAACAATCTTTGATAACCCCCCTGTTTTTTGTTTTGATAAGCCGGAGCATTCTACAAGTCTAGTATGAATTTTTATCTGCAGTACGGAAATTTTAGTACCTTCCTCTCTTTATGGCCGCTATGGTTTGGTTTGAATTCACATGTTTTATCCTCCCCTTGAAACAGTTAAAGGGTGAGGCAATTACGCAAATGTTTGCTACGTAGTTTTGAAGGTCGTAGGGTTTACGTATCTCCTGTACGTAACTCCTGATGGCCCATATGTACATGTGAATTAGGGGTACAATTGGTCGGCAGTAGGATATGTATTTAATTATTTTATTCTGGAGAGAGAATAGAGGCTAGTATTGCAAGGAATATGGAGGATCTGGTGGAAAGGAATAGAGAATGGGGAGGAAGAATAACTTGAAATAGAGGAAATTAAGAGGGAAGAGCTCCCAAAGGAGCGAAGACTTAGCTTCTCAAATTTATTGGTTCATTACGTGGGTGGCCTACCATCTCTAGGCCCCAATACCAACCCATCAACTGCCTCATCAACCAACTTATATCACAGCTTTCTAGAACTTACACTGGCTTATTTACTGCCTTATCCCACTGCTAATCTCGAATATTTTGGGGCATTACTCTATATGAGTCGGTGAGAAGCAAGCATATAAGAACTATCTTGAACACTCACTCTTGCCTCTTTGGTTGGGCCCCACAACATTACACGGGTGTGTTCTTAGGCTCCCAGTTGACTAGATTAACCAGGGCTCTGGAACTCATAGTTGGAAAGGGCATTAGAGTGCTAACACCATACACAGATTCTCGAAAGCCGATATCTTAAACTCCTATAATTTCTTGGCCTTGGGACCATTTTTTCATCCTATTCTTTCAAGTAGTAGTGTAGGTTGCTGTGTCAATCTTATGTTTAGTCTGACCCAAGCTATCAAAAATACAATACCCATAGACAACATAAATGTTAGAAAGTAAAATAATTAAGGCCAAATGCAAGAAGGAAACATTGGAACAGTTGATTTTGGATAGTGACATAAGGAAGCAAACCAGATAGTTGAAAAGATCACTGCCTCCTAACCTCAGCATTGGAAAAACCGAGAAACGAAACTCCTTACTTTGATTAAAGTGTGAAGAAGAATTGAGTGTTCGGGGTCAAAAAGAAATGGAGTTTACCTAGAAAAGTAGGTCGAACGAAATCTGTTGGATTAATTTTATTTTAGTAGTCAATTAAGTTTAAAGTACTGCTGAAAAGGTGGAGCTTGGAGAAATTTTTAGACATGCTGAGTTGCAGTTAGAGTGGGTATTAGGATTAATTAAATTTTGTTGCAGATAGTAACTAGCTCTTAAAGTGAAGAAGAATAATACTCCAACTACTGTAACTTAAATGTGATTGTCCTGGAAATCATGTCATCATATATAATGGTCCAAGCCTCGTCATGAAGGTCCAATTGTCATGTTGTTGGTCCTCCTTTGTGGAGACAAATTATAAAAAGGAATTTAGAGTTGGTGGGCACCTAAATCAAAATTGACTCAACCATGTTTCCTTATCGCAAGCAATCATCAACTATCTCAAAGCAACAAAGAAGCAGGCGATGTTCGATCATCTTTGTCATGGAACATTGGTCATATCAGGATATGGTAAATTGTTGCATATGGATGGTCACATGATTACGTTTTCTAGCATCATTTGCACAATAGCGATGGCATATCAAGCATTTTATGTGCAATTTTTTAATTCAAGCACCTACTGAGCTTTTTGTCACAGTCACATTAGCACCACTGTCTTTTGACCAAGACTAAAAATGAGTGTGCTCTCTTGCTGATTTTTCTTCGATTGCACGCATTAGTATACATGTACTAAGATTCATGTTTTCCTTGATTAGGTTTGGGAATGGGTATATGATAATATTCAGCATTCACTAGCTATTGCCTCATGATATTGCTCCCTTGAGTAGTTTTCAAGAATCCTTGCTTTTAAAGTCTGCCATCAGTCTAATCTCTAGAAGTTGTTTTCCATCAATTCTGATAACGACATATTTGTTCACTCACCATTGTTTCTTGACATTAATTATGTTCATCAGCACTTTCGGCGAAAGAGGTACACTTTTTTAAAATCGGTCTTGATGCGTATCTTCGAATGTCCTTAAAAACTGCATTGAAAGACAATCTATTTGTATATTTAAATTGATCCTGGAAGTTGCCCATGATTTCAAATAAATTGGAAGCATAAGTGCTAGTCCAACTGTATGCTTGTGCACTGGTAATCGATTTGAAAACCTAGAGCAAGAGCTAGCAATGAAATTATATATACACTTCGCTAGATGCAGTGTTCGAACATTTTCATGTCCTTGATATGTATCAATTGGGACATGGTGTGACTGGTCAACCAGCACAATTATTTATTGTCTTTCCTGTCAAACAAAATCAACATAATCATTTATTGTAGAAAGAGGATCACCGTATCTTCAATTTTCTAAGCATTATATAAAGGTGTTGGATTCCATCTAGTATGCATTCCAAAGCATGTATCATTTTCAGATGAGATGCTCGCATCCTTTTCATGTACCTAATACCAAAATATATTTTGATACATTTTTTAAAGAAACACATTTCTTTTAGTTAGTGTTCCATTTCAATTTCCAGAACCTCGAGGTGTGACAACATTTACCCAGTTGTCCGACATTATCCATATCAAACATAAATTATACAAGAGGTCATAGAGTTGGTGCTTTAGTCCTATTATAAATATATTTCAGTTATTTTAGCAGTTCAGATTGTGTATTCTAGTCCAATAATTTGTACTATAAGACCACTTGAATTGCTTAATCAATCCAGTGGTCATGTTATTTCTGTTTGTGTTGACCTATATTCTAGTTATTGCCTATGCAAGAGATAAGCACACTTCTATCCAAGAAATAGGTGAAGGTGAAACATGGTTATATGGGTGTATGTGATTAGGCAAGTTAGGTGTTTTGATGGAACTAATTTAAGAAAATATTCGCTTTCAACAGTGCGTTCAGTTAGGAAGCTAAAGATAATAAGTTCCCATCCGGAAACCCAAATCCTAACCTTGAAATAGAGGAGGGGAACCGTCTTTCCCAAAGGAACATAAAGGAATTAGTTTTGCACCAGAGAGATTGCCCAAAATGGGAAGGAAGAGAATCTTATGTCTCTGGCTTTCATATCGAAGCGAAGAACTTATAAGATTTTTTCCCACAAAGCATGGCGGATGTGCTGCATATGTAGATTTCAAGATGATGATTAGTGTATAAACCATCCCTCACATCTGATAGTTGTGTTTCATATCCAATGATTTTTTTTTTTTTGGATTGTAGTTTCATATCCAATGATGTTGATGACCCAAGCACCACATTGCACATATATGCGCACTGTTCCTAGAAAGGTAGACTAATTACTATTGTAAGTGAAAACATACTGATTTAATGACTCAGACTTTGATTTTATCTGAAGAAAAGTCATTGTCTGTGTATATCATTTGTGGTTAAAACGATCGAATATTTCCAATTTAGCTGACGTTGTTTTAGCTTATCCACATATGAAGCCATCCGAACAGATGGAAAGAAGGCTTTTTTTGTTGATAGAATCCTTAATTTATCTATCAAAAAAAAAACAAAAAGAGGGAGATTCATTACTCAAGATCTTTTTCCCTAGCAAGTTTTGTCATCCCCACTAAAATCCTAAAAGGAAAAGAAAGGGACACGTTAAAAATGTATGGCTAGGAAGATAAATACTTTTTGTAAGATAGATTAAAAGCAGATTCTTTTTTAATTTTTTTGGAGGACAAAAATTGTTTTTGCTTTGAAAGCAAAGGAAGAGCCCAAATCTAACTTTGTGCTTTGTGTTTCTATTGAATGTCAAATTTGTTTAGCATCTCGGTGATGTTAATTTACTTTGTAAGTCCCATTTTTCATTCATATGGTACCTTTACAAGGGGCGCCACCACATGTGTCTTTCGTTCAAAAAGTTTATCACCATGTTATCTATGTTGAAAGTTTTTGAACATTCTTTCATTTGCTTCGTCATATATCTTAAGTTGAAATACAAATCAAATGAGTAAACTCGAGATACAAATCATTGACCTTTGCTAATTAGTTATATATCTTAACTGGATCTCACAAGCATCCTAATATATATGAGAAATACAATAAATAGCTGGTTAATTTCCAATCCCCCAACAAAACCTCTTGTCTTCGGTATCTAAAAGCATTTTATGACTAATCATCCACAGAAAGATTTCTTTTGTCCCTTCTATCACTCAAATACCACAAGATACGAAAGAAATTAAGAGCCGGGTGAAATGAGAGGAACGACAATCAAAAACTCATAACACGTATGGGTGGTTAGGTCAACTGTAAGCCTAGACTTTAGTCCCTGCATTAACTACGTTCGGAAAATTCAAAATACGTTCTTAAATTAATAAGCACAAACTCTAGTCTAGAAAGGCCCTTGAACCATATAGACTGATAAAAGTATTAGCGTGCTCTCCTAACAAATTTAACAGGCCAGTACCCTTAACTATCCATTTAGTAATATTAACCCCCTCCTAACTTGAGACTAGTTGTCTGCAACGAGAAGAAACCACAACCATGTCAAGCGCAAAGTATTATTTTAGAGTGAGAAACAAAACATCTCATCCTAACTTTGACTGGGACCATGTTTACCCTCTCTCACGTGCAGGGCAATTGTTGGTTTGGTTAGGTCAGGAGACCAACAAAACCGGAACCCTACAAACAAATGTTACACTCTCCTTGTCTAACAATTTTAGAGCTGCCAACTCCATTATATTATATATATATATATATATATGAGCCAACAGAACTACTTGTATAACTTAATACGTCTTAATTTTCTATTTGCTGCTTTAAATGGGATCTGATTGGTTAGTTTGAAGATGGGTTGCAATACCGTTGCATAGGAGTCTCCATTTATGTATCATACTAATCAACAGCTATATACTTCTCTACAGTATATGTATATATGCTTTCATGTACGTAGAGGGATGGAAGAGGATGTAAGTTGGTTCCAGGTAGAAGTTTGTAGGTTAGAAACATTTGTGAGAGATGTTGAAAGGGGAACAACATTCACTCCACCAAGCAACCTCTCTCTCTCTCTTCCCGACCCCACCTCCCCTCATTTCCTTAAAAATCATTTGTTAGCCTACTTGTACCATCAAGCACTAGTGTGACAATCTTTGAATTCTCCATAACGAAGAAAAGCTCTTTCCTCTTTATATTTATCTCTATACTAACTTCACCTTTGTCTTCTTTTCTCCACCCAAGGCATATATAGATAACAGACACAGCTCCTTCCGGATCCTCTTGTTGGTATAAATTTCTTTCTCCTTGGCTTCTCTCTCTGTTGGTTTTGGTCTCGGTTGGAGGGAGTCCATCAAAGTTAGAAGAGAAGCCACCATCAAGGACAGCCCTTCCCCTTCCCATATTTGTACGCTTCATCTTTTGTGATCAAATGTGCACAAAAGGTCATTGGAGGCCAGCAGAGGATGACAAGCTCAAGGAATTGGTTGCCTGCTATGGCCCTCATAACTGGAACGCCATCGCCGAAAAGCTTCAAGGGAGATCGGGTGCAATATACTGACCTATATTTAGTAGTTTCTTTTTTTCCCCTTTTGTAAGAAAGATGGTGTATCAATTTCTAAGAGTACAATTCCTTCCTCCTTTGTTCCATCCAAAAAACAAAAAAAATCCTTCTTCTAACTTTGTGTAAGGATCTTTGTTTGGGATATTATTATATATCATGTATTATGTTTGTTGTAACATGTTGTGTAACAATCATCACAGGAAAGAGTTGTAGGTTGAGATGGTACAATCAGTTGGATCCAAGAATCAATAGGAACCCCTTCACAAAGGAAGAGGAAGAACGTCTTATTGCATGCCACCAAATCCATGGAAACCGATGGGCAGTCATTGCCCGTCTATTCCCTGGTAGGACCGATAACGCTGTGAAGAACCATTGGCACGTCATCATGGCTCGGAGGCGCAGAGAGCGATCTAGGTTTCATGGCAAAAGAGCACTTCGAAACTTCAATAAAGAGGGGTCATCAAAGCAAAACAGTGAGGAAGAACCTGAGCTGAGAAATATGGTTTCCTTTATAGAGAATTACGGTGGAAGATATCAGAACCACCTTGCTCTTAACGATCATCATGACCACTATTTTGACATGTATGAAGGTAATGGTATAAAGTAGTCTCTTTTGATTAAATTTGGAACTAGGACAAAATTTTATTAACTTTGTTAGTGCATGATTATATTGGCAGCAGATAGAGATAACTCAATTGAGTTCCATGATTTCCTCCAAGTAAACAGTGAATCTAACAACACCGAAGATACTTCGACAAGAAAGGAGGAACAAGACGAGGGCAAGGAGCAGGAGAGTGAGGCCAATGTTCGCTTCATAGATTTTTTTGCTGTCGGATGTTCCCAATAATGGTTGTTAGGAAAGAGAAGTAACATGTTTGGTGGTGATAAATGCACGCATATATACTCTCACATTGTGTAACATGTTACAAATTAATGTAAATGCTATAAAAGAGGTCAGAATTTATTTATATAAACTGCTTTATGCTATATATATATATATATGAAGGGAAGGGTTTCCATAAGTATTGGTTATACGTAGTGATCTTAGCAAATTGTACTTGTGGTATACCAATGAAATGGATCATGGGCACACGCAGATGAATGTAATGTTTCTCGTCTAGATTTTATTAGGATTATTCATTTATGTTGTTATTTTCTTTAAACATATTAAGTGGTTGAGCCATTTACCAATCACATTGCACCTTATTAAGCATGCTTGAAGCTAGCCAGTTACTCAGATCATGATATATGTGAAATAGTAAGACCCAAGTTCTTATTGTATTTACTCTTCCTCTTGCATGAATCATAGATATCCTTTTGTTTTAAAGAAGATTAGGTTATGGATATTTATCAAGCTGGTAACTGGATTGTGGTCCTGCTGTTGCACCATTCCTGCATGTAGAAGAAGATTCTGTGTCAGAAACTTCTTTTTTTGTTTGGATGAAATGGGTTGTTGCAAGGTGTTTTCTAGTTTTTTCTTCTTCTCTCTCTCTCTCTCTCTAAGAGATGTTCTAAAAGTTCGGCCCAGGTAATTTTCATTGACTCTCGCCATTATTTTCACGTGTATGGCATGTAACATGATGGTAGTTTTATCGCCAATTGCCAATGCAATGCTCTTTTTTTCTGGTACTCTTTTCTTCAAAAAATAATAAATAAATAAATAACTACAAGTTGTCCTGACTTGATGCCGATTGGGTTACTTCAATTTTTTTCAATATTTTACTTCCAATAATTACCAAATGCCTACATTGGTAGGTACTTGCTAAATTTTTCTTCCTTTCTTCATGTCTTTATT
>KE504908.1:259656-279582 GCA_000441515.1 Elaeis oleifera
CATGAGTTCTTTATTTGCTCTCTTTCATATGCTTTTATTTATGCTTTCCTGTTAGATTAATATTAGGAATAATTTTTACTTTCCGGAGACGCGCCGTGATCTACGGATACGGGACGTGCCGAGAAAAGAAGAATTGTTTACCTAGTACTTTTCGGAGACGCACCATGATCTACGGGTACGGAGCGTGCCGAGGAAAGATAGGTATTTTTTCTAAGATTAATCACATCAATTTAATTAAAAAAAAAGAGATACAACTCTGCTAGTACAAATTAATTCAAAACTCCCGAGCCCTTTATTTTCTCATTACATTAATTTTAAGATAATTTATTTTTTAAATCAAAACAACGCTTCTTTTTTTATTTTACAATCTCAACTTAGCCCAAGGTCCCTGAGGATACGATCTCGACTCATCCTATCTATGTAGTGAGTAGAGTTATTTTTGGTGCTATCAACGACTATGTATCAATTGGTTTTTTTCGGCGGAACAATTTGTATTTTCAACGGTGTGATCAGGATTCGAATCATGATGGATAGCAAAATATGATTAAATATCAGAATATGAATGACTGTCGAATTAAGTATATACTGATGGTCCGGATATAACGTCTAAAAATGACATCTGGTCCGTTGACTTTCGATGATACTGGATGACGTACTCATCTGTTGGATTCGTCCATATGACAGGAAGGAGGTCATTTATTTATCCAAATTCAACTTCGAATCGAATATTCAGTAATAAAATTTAAATAAAAAAGAAGAAGAAGGAGAAGTCAGAGGTCAGCATCGGCTATAAAGTTAAAGGAGGGAAAAAAGAAAAAAAATAATGGAAGGATGGCTTTTCTTAATACCTCTTTTAAAGTAAGTTAACCGTCGCTTAAAATTACCGCCATGTCAGCCTTAATTGGACCTCCCCGTCTCCGGCCTATCCACCGCTCCTCCCCACCCCTGACGATGGCTCCCGGCCCTCCGCCACGCCGCCCTCATCTGCGACTTCCACCTCGGCCCCGCCGGCGCTCACTCCCTCATCGCCACCTCCGGCCCCTCCTGGACCGCTTCCGCGTCACTTACGCCCTCCTCCTCTTCCGCCTCATGCTCCACTCTGCCCTATCCCCTTCCCACATCACCTTGCTGCCCATCCTTAAGCTCTGTTCCAGCGCCTCCGACTTCCTTTCTGCTTCCCAGGCCATCCATTTCAGCTCCATTAAGATTGAGCTTGTCTCGGATGCGATAGTTTCTAGTACTCTGCTCAATGTGCAGTCCATATCTTGTTTTTTTTTTTTTTTTTTAGAACCGCTCGATATCTATTTGATGGAATGCCTGCAAGAGATGTTGTGCTGTAGAACATAATTATAAAGGGGTATGCTCAAATTGGTTTGGTCAAAGATGCGTTTTTTTTTTTTTTTTCCTGGTACTTAGAGTGAAACCTCCATCTCGATGAGGCCAGTGCCTGTTGCATTGTAATGGGTAAAGAAATGGGTGTGAATGTGGAGCAGGTTTGGGCCGTTGGACCATCAAACCATGCCTTTTGATGATAGTTCTGATGTGATAAGTTGAATTAAAACTATGTTTGAACACATCAAGCCGGTGAGAGTAACTCTGTTCTGGCTTGCTTTGTGGAGACAAAGAGGTTGGATGCGGCCCAAGGAATGTGACATTTGGAATTGTACCTGGTGCAATCCTAGGTGCAGAGTGTTTTGAACTTGGGCAATAGATCCAAGGAATGGCTATAAGGGAAGGTTTTGTTCGGATGCCTCTGTATTGAATAATCTATAAACGTGTATGCATAGATTGGTCGCATGGATTCTGCTAGGCAAGTGTTTGATGGGATGGATGTATTGGATTCGGTTACATTGAATTCGATCATATCCAGCTGTACACAAACTGGTTCGAATGAAGAATCAATTGTCCTTTTCATCAACTTATTAAAGAATGGGATAGTTCTTGAACAGTTCACATTGGCAAGCATTCTTGAGGCATGCTCAGAGATCACCAGAGTCTCTTCCTTGCATGAACAATTTCATGGCTTTTGCGCTAGAATTGGGCCTGTTTATGGATGGCTTCGTATTGACTGCACTAATTGTTGTCTACCTGAAGAAGGGTAGCTTGGAGGAAGCAGAAATTCTTTTTGGTGAAATGGATTGGTTTGATCTGTCTTCTTGTATTGCTCTACTATCTGGATATGTAACAATTATGGCAATCATAAGGCTTTAGATCTATTTATTTCAACACTAAGAACTGGTGAGATATCTAACCATTTTACATCACTTGCAGCGACTTAGTTGCCTTGGAACAAGGGAACAAATCTGCTCTTGTACTGTTAATCTTGATTTTTATTCAGATTTGTGTGTTAGTATGGGGACATTAGGCACGTATACAAAATGTGGTGGCATTAAGGATGCAACCGCCACCTTCAATGAAGACGGCCGTTATCTCTAGCTTCCTCATTAAAGCTTGTTCTTGTTTGCCTGCATTGGAGCAAGGAATGCAAATCCATGCAAATGCCATTAATTTGGAGTATGTGTCGGATGCTTTTGTGGGGACTTCAATTATGGATTTGTATGCAAGATGCAGAAATGTAGAGGATTCATACAATCTATTTAAGAGGATGGCCTCCTGGAATGCCATGGTTCTTGGTTTTGCCCGGCACGGGAATGGAAAAAAAAGCTCTAGAGTCTGGTGTCAGGACCTTTTCAAACATATGATGTTGGAGGGCACGCAACCTGATAAGATCACCTTTCTTGTTTATCTCTTAGCTTTTAGCCATTCAGGATTAGTTTCTGGAACTTATGGCTATTTTGACTATACATGTACAGATCATGGAATCGAGCTTGACAAAGAGCACCAGTTTTGCCTGCTTACATTCTTGGCAGTGCAGGGCTTTTCCCCAGGCAGAAAAGGTATTGGCACTATCACTTTTAATCCTTCAGCATCCATGGGTCGGGCATTGCTTGGTGCATGTAAAATTCAGGGAAACATAGAAATTGAACAACGGATAGCAACGAGGCTTCTGGAAATGGAGCTACTTGACTCTTCAGTATATATTCTACTCTATAATATGTATCCTGCTGCCAACCAATGGGATGATGTAGCTGGAGAGCAGTTATGTAAAAAAGGATCCTGGTTATAGTTGGATTGAGGTGCAGAACAGGGTTCAGTTGTCCGTTGTAGATAAGTGTCACCCTGCAACTGCTGCTATTTATAGTGAACTGGAGGATTTAATTAAAAGGTTTTAACAATAAGTGATATGTCCCAGGTACAGATTATGTAACTTTTAGATGTCGAAGAAGAGGAAAAAGAGCATTTACTTCCCATGATTAGGTGAGAAACTGGCTATTTCTTATGACCTTAAGTACCATGTCACCAGCTAGAATTCAAGTTGTTAATAACCTGCGTGCATGTGGATAGTGCCATAATGCAATCAAATCCATATCCAACGTTGTTGGGCATGAGTTGTTTCCATGTCTTTAAGGATGGAGCATGCACCTCTGGGGATTTTGGTGATTATTTATTCTTTCTTGTACAATTTTTTCTCGGATAGTTCCAAGTTAAATTATTCAACGATAAAATTGTGCTGGATATAATATGTACTTGCAATGTTTTGACACTTGAGAGTAAAAAATTCTTGTTATTCTCTCTCTCTTGGCCTTTCCAATCTGTACAGGTAGTAAGCCTATTTGATAAGCCGGCTGCTTATTCGGGGAAAAAATGTGATTTCAATCTAGAATGGGGCTTCTTATCTGCCTTTCTGTGTATATATTTTTTTAAGGTGCACTTTCTCAATTTGGCCAGCAGGATATTCTTTTACTTCTGATCAGCCATAATAGTCTTATGTCATTTGCATTATGAATTGTAGCTTCTTCTCAGTGATGTGATTGCATTTTCTTCTTTCATGTACTGTGTTCCTTTTAGAAACTTTGATCTGTACTGGCAGAGATGGGAAAAATGGTTGTGGACATAAGGTTAGCAACTGCACAAAGGGAGGACACAGCCATTAGATGAACAAACTCTTTCAATATGGCAATACACAAATAAGAATTGGAAGTGCTAGAAGCAGACGGTTAGGCCAAGGATTCTGTTAAGGATCCTGAATGAGGAAAGGTACAATGGAATCTAGCAGGCTAAATGATGAGAGGAAAACACATTTTTATACCTTGCTTAAAAGTACCCTAAGCATTTTTCTACAGATGATCTACATGTCAATATTTGTAACAGATATGTTTGGAAGAATCTATTAGCATTTAGGTTTGCAAACAGCCATATGTTTTGACAATAGATATGCTGGGGAAGCATCTAAGTTCCAAAGTCTGAACAGTTGTGCTATGAGAAATATTGGTTCTATGTTTACAAGAACCTTTAGAATTGCCTCTTAAAGGACTTTTCAGTTAAGGTAGGGTCTCAGACTTTGAAGATTGGCAACATAGTCCAAGTGTACATACATACAAATCTCATACATGCAAATCTTCCTGATGGACAATTGGAAGAGAGATCATAGTAGCAACATCTTTCAGGATTCAGAACAAAAGCAAGTTGACAACAGCCTGGTATGGCAGGAAGCTTGTGTTGTTGTTGCTCTAAAAAATTACACCTGTTGTTCGGATTGGGTTTCAAACATGTTGGCAGCATAAATTAAGTAAAAACAGAGCAGTTAGTTTGCTACAGTTGTGCAACCACGGATAACATGCATCAGGAATATCTCCACTCCTCAAAAGAGAGAATTTGAATCAGAGGCTCCTACATGTGAACCTCAGCCTGGTCAGAAGCTCACAAGTTATTGCTTCAGGGACAGAAGTCAAAATACCATCAGAGAGGAGCTTATCAAGGATGATACCACAAATATTATTGAGGAAAAGGACCACTTGGATCAGCTTGAATTTAACTAAAATTTTATTGTCATTTATAGGTGGGTATAGCATCAAATTCTAGCAAGTCATATTCTAAATCAAAGTTATTGCAGAAAACCTTCAAAAGATACGATCAATCTATTAAAATCTCTTCAACCTAACTCCGCTAAAATGTTTAAGAAAGCCCTAAAGAATAGCAGTTCAGCCTTAACATTTACTGCAGGTGGTGATATTTTGCCGAATGCTTTGTTTCCCATTGATTAATCTGTTAATCAAAAATCTTGATAATTTGGCTGCTCAAATCCCTCTAAGCTGCAGGAAGGTCATCAGTAATTTTTTGGCTGGATGAGCTATACTAGCTAATTTGGCATTTTTTTAGATTGAGAGCGTGATTATGCAGATATATGAGAATTCCTCATTTTATATTTCTAAATTTGACTTTTACTTTGTCCAATCTTACAGCTTATAGTGGAGCATCTATATAACTTCGCTTCATTTATTTATTCAGTCTTGTGTGCTTTTGGAGAACATTTAGTCACTACAATATGAATGTGCTTCATGTCCTTTTCAAGGAGTGGATTTTCATAATTCTGAAGCATAATATTTGATATTTCCAGAATAAGCAATGGGTTATCAAGGCATTTTTTCATTAAAAAGAATCAGAAATGGTGCTGATAGAAGATTTCTGTTGTCTACTTATTGCACACAAAAAGGATCGATGAGCCTTCATTTGCCTCTATGACGTCTTCACTAAAGCATTTCCTGTAAGTGTCTTGTCACTTAGTTCTTCATGTCAAATTACTTTTCTCATGATATATTTATTTGGATAGTACTGAAACTTATTTTGCCATGCCTATTAGCGCAAGAAACACTTGATTTGTTATGTATGGCAAGGTTGTCATGTACTTCCTGGATTTTTGGAACATTTTGGAAAAGTTTTGACATTTTATTGTGAAGTTATTCTGTCAACATGAAATTGTCATTCATGCAACAATCAAAATGAGTTGATATCTTCTCATTGTTCACATCATTTCCTCTTTGATTTGATTTCACGATGACATCAATTGATTATGTTTTTCAAGTTGGCCATCAACTTTGGTGGCCATCTTGCTTTTGTATTGTTTCAAGTGGACCATGTGACCATCTACTTGTGTAAGCAATATCTTTTCTTTAGAAAATCATAGTCATTTGGCTTCAAGTGTATTTTTCACTTGACATTAGGAATTTACTGTACTAAAATCATCACAGAATCAGGACCTTATGTTTCCTTTATATTTTCCAAGTCGACTTTCTTGTCTCTGTATGATGTGCATCCAATTAAATATTTATCAATTTGCACTCTCCTATTGGCCTATGGAAGTTCTATCATCAGTTTCTAATCCTACTCCTTTTGGTAACATCCAAGTCTACTCCTTGGAATCTTTACTTTCTAGAATGATGATATCAAGTCTTCAAATTGAATGTTCTCATCAATATTGGACTCTTGGCATGGTGCACCTTGATGTAAAGATAGGTCCTATCAATCATGTCATGACAAATGCCTGAGTTGTTAACTTCCCTTCCAATTATGCTATCTCGGCGCTTCATTTTTTTCTGGAATTTTGAAGCTTTGACACTGTTGGACACTTATACATGGCAAAATGCAGCACCATGGTCCATGGCACTCTAGAAATCGACAGTCCTGCTCACATCAATTAGAAGTGCCAGTAATTGTCACTCTTTTCAGATTTTCCTGTAGGAGAAATAACTTAATGTAATTGATGATACTTGGATGACTAACTATTTTACTTCTTTACAGTTTTAGTCTACACTCTAAAATGTGCCCAGAGGCTTCTAGTGAAGTTTCCCATCATGTTATCTATGTTACCAGGACAATAAATTCACATCTTTATTAATTAAAAATGGCAGTTGACTAGTCAACTCTCAATGGTTGCCAAAAGATTCTGCACTTTTTTTACATTTTTATTTTTAAGCCTCTTGTTGTACAAAATTTCTATGTTAGGAATTCTAGCTAAAATGTAAGACACTCAAGGAAACCTAGATATTTGGCCCTAGTGTTACATGGACATACAAGAGTCAGATTTGGATACGTATCCAAGCATCAAACGTGGCAAGAGGAGAAAAGAAAGTTATGAGAATGCATTGCAAAATATATATATATATATATATATGTATATATATATATATATATAATAAACTACTTCATAAAAGAAACATTAAAATATATATTATATTAAGGTTTTGGCACTTCATGTTTCTCATCTGAACTTCTCAATTAGGTTCGGTTATGAGAATATATGACATTTCACCTATTTACTTCGGTACCTACTTCATTCAGCAGTCTATAAAAGGAACAGAAGTTCACCTCTAACATCATTATGAATGGTTGAACTAATTGTCAGAAGAATTAGACATTCCTGTAGTCTGTTAAAGCTGTGATAGATGAATTTGATATGTGCTGACACTTAATCAAAGTAACTTCTAATGTTGTTTTGAAAGATTGAACTCATTGTATGTATATGATGCATATGTATCAGAGATGAATTGGGTGAATGTGATAAAAATTTGTGCTTTACACATGTGACTCATTGTCACAGATTCTTGAAGCTGGACGTGAGTGTCTAGATAACACACATGCCAATTGTCTAGGCAACATTTCCTTCCAACTATTCAGCAAGATCATAAAGGGAATTAAATTATTCTCTTGTAATTGCTTGTTCATTTCTTTATTTATTGCCATCAGTTGGATGGGATCAGTTAGGTGAGCAATTATATTTTGGTAGAATAACAAGCCTTTCAATTATTTTTGAGACCTCAAAACATAGCGCACTTTGTTGTAAACATAGGAGGTCATCAGTCATGTTGGCACCACAAATGCCTATGTTGTTAATTTCCCCTTCCAATCTTCCTGCATGATCGGTGAGGGATTAAAATATTTCTCTTGTAATTATATATTCATTTCCACTTTGTATTGATGTTAATGGGAACAGATGGTAGTTAGACATTGGTGGATTAACAAGCCTTTCAATTATTTTAAAACCTAAGAAGAAGGATAACAATTTCATGTTTTATGCACCTTATTCTGAAACTTATTCTTAATTTTCTCTGACATCAAATATTGCTGGCTCGAAGATGCCAGCTTATCAAGCTGGTAAAGCCCTTGGCAGTTGGACCAATCGGCTTGGAATTGAATCCTGTTTCTACTACGGAGTTAGGGTATTTGGGGGAGGGCTGCCCCCCGTTGTATAGCTTATTACCTAAGGGCTCTTCTATCATTGAAAGGAAAAAGGAAAAGGAAAAAAAACATTCATGCTACTGCTTCCTCCAAAAGCTTCAAAAGTTATTCTTGTTTTAAGAATTTCTTTTCCTATTAAATTTCTGATGCTGCCTTTTGCATTCATTTCCTAGCTCATGAAATGAATCCATTGGGAGACCCTTCTCAAAAGAATTCCACACCTTGTCCTTTAAGTTGAAAAGACAAAATGGTATCTTCTGGATTGCCTATAATCAAAATGGTATCTTTAAGTTGAAAAGACAAAATGATATAAAAGTGTCTTGGAATTAAATCAGCGATTTATTATTTTTAAATTCTAAATGATGATGAAACTATTTTTCATTTACTGGAGATAATATATTAGTGCAATGGAGAGTTAGTCATGATTTCTTTGGTAATATAGGTTTGTAGAAGTTTTAGTTGGTGAATTATCTGCAGTAAAGTGCAAATTTAGGTCTCCACCAAGGCAGCAAGACAGGTGTCAAAACAGTCATCAACTAGGTTGACATTCTTTTGTTTTGGTGAGGCTTTTTATTGTTGCATCTATATTGAGCATTTTTTATTTTCTTATCAGCATAATTTTTGTCCATGAAAGTTGCCAGATGTGTTGCCCTCCTTCTAAAGTTGTCGTTTTATGCATCTCGAAGATTCAAAACAAATTTGGCATTTCGTGAAGAGTTCAAGTTACTGGATACAAACAAGAAAGCATTTTGCGCTACTCTACTGTTGTTGCAGATATGCAAGTTGAAGATAAAAGTGTCTAAATTCCTAAGTTTTCTCCTTTCAGTAAATTATAACATTGTAGCTGTAGACCCGCAGTAGTAACCCTGAGCTATTACACAAACAAAGGGTAATTATGACCTAGTAGTTTATGTGCTCGACTAGTGCAATGGTGTTTTATGGAGTATGGACATCCGTCTGTCGGTAATTTCTTTACAGAATAAGTGTGAAATAGGTAGCATGGTTGATGATAGGTAGTGGCAGATATTTCTCACCAGTACATGAATTTTATTTTAATCCTCTCGTGAAAGAAGATGGGAAGATCCCAGTAGTTGATTTCATAGAGATGAGGAATGTGAAGGGAGGCTAACTATTATATGAATTTGACATGGGAGCAAAAGGATAATCCACAATAAAGAAGAACAAGCATTACAAGGATCATCCTAGAATAAGAGAACGATACAGTAGATAGAAGAAGATACATTGGCAGCAACTATTTCATCTCTGGAATATATTTAAAAGCCAGGAACTGTTTTGGTGTGTTCATAGTGCTCTTCGATTGAGTTCCCACTATTTCCATGAGCATGTACCAGACAACAACAACAGTTTCTGGTGGTTGTGATGGTCTTCATGATCATACAATCTAAATGCAACCTTGAACATGATGTGGGAGATTCAAATAAAGAGAACTTATAACTGGCATTTGTGACTTAGTGGCATAAGAAAGTTAAAATTATATTCTTAGCCAAACCAGATGATATTTTAAGGAGGATTGCCAAATACAGGTCAGTAAATCTATTTTGTGCCAGAGATTCACTATCAAAGCACCCAACTGGCTTAGGTTGGTAATTATTCTCTATTGTTTTGCACTTGAAATCAACAAAAGATATGATTGTGTTTCACTGTGAACTTTTGGCTTATAAATTGTGCCGTAGTGATGAACTCTAGTCAGGAAACTTCCATTGCCCCTTCTTGATTAGAGTTTGCTTCCATAGCAAACCAAATTCTGAAGGCAAAAATCTTGGATGATGATGATCATTTGAAATCAGTTGATGGAATATTTCATTATTTGACCCAAACTGATTAGTTTCGTTCACTTTCTGGGCCTTTAGAAAGTTGAAGGCCGAAACATACTAATCTTGGAGTATGAAAGATGTTGAAGAAAGTCCTGGGAAGGTTATGGAAGGAATTTGACCATGGATAGAAGCCAACGTGAGCAACTTCATATCATCTACTGTTTCTTTGATATGAATGCATAGAGGTGCAGAAACTTCTGCCTGAGGGCTTGCCTGCTACTCGAATGTTTGAGGACATGAATTTTCTCTGCTAACAGGTAAAATAACACATCTCTAATGATACTCGAAGTGTTTTTGAAGGATCACATTAAGTTCATTATTTAGCATCGCATGAATCCCCCAGACATTTTCTACAGCATGGATTCAGTTATTTTGAGTTTTGTTGAATGCTGGATGAACTAAACGTCGGAACTTTCCTACTATTCATGTGACAATGGTGCAGACAGACTTCCAGTTGAATGAGGTATTGATTCCACTATGTTTACCACTCATTACCACTTAATTTTGCAGATAAATGATCATTGCTTGAGAACCTATGATAGTTTTGAAGCAACAGTTTGGACTGGAATGTTCTCATTTTGTATTGTTTAAGTCATTTTTCTTTATGTTATATAATTTTTATCACTGTCTTACCATGTCATGTTAACACAGTTTTTTGGTATGATGCTTGCATCTGTTGGAACTAGATAAGATTATATACAGGTGAAACTGCTTGTTTGGACCTCACCAGCCTGCTGGCGTGCCAAAGGTACAACTGGAGCCCTTCCTAAAGACTGAATTGACTTGCACACGTCTAATGGGAACACATTACATAAGAGCAAAGTAAACAAGGGACATCTGATGGTGATCCCAGTGAGGATTGATAAAGTTGGTGGTTGCCATTGAGTTTGACTCGGGAAGGACTTGAACGTATGGTGACCGTTTTGTCTCATGTTTTGTACCAGATTTAGTCTAAAATCCCAAATTCAACAAGCCATTTGCCTTGAAGACCAAGAAAACATGGTTACGGTTATAGACGCCCGTGCTATCCTACTTCACCGAATTGGCAATTGCTGATGTGGATATTTGAGATTGTTAGGTTTCTGTTATAAACCAAAAGAAGATAATATCATGATCATACTGATGTCGGGTTTTTAGCATTATTGGGCTCTATTGTTCATCATGCCGTACAGGGCCCATGACCGCATTAGCTAACTTTAAATCCTAGATTTAGCCATGTTGGAAACGTAGATAATCCTCTGTCAATTTAATCTGTCCCTTTAAACGAGGAAATATCATCGTTTCCTCCTTTGCACTCTCTACTCTCTGCAAGTTTGTTTAGAATCCATTACCATCATGTTACGTCTCGAACGTAACCTACTTATATTATGAATAAATAATGAAGGTTATGCCTTCTTTCCATCAAAAAAAAAAAAATTTTCTGTCCCTTTAAACGAACAAACGAGTAGATGAATGATTGAATGGCTGAACGGCTAAATAAGCTGCCCTCTACTTTGGGTTTTGGTAATATCAGCATTTCCCAAGTTCCCATTCAAATCTACTCTTTGTAAAGTGAACTGCTTTGAATTATCTTGTTGTGCACATAGAAAGTTGCTCAGGCCTGGTAGTGCTGGCTTGGCAACCAACTATCTAACCACATTTATCTATATGTGTCTACAAATCGATCCCAAGTTGGTCCCCCACATTCCATTCGTAACCTCAGCTTAGGCAAGTTAAGCAAATGGATAAATGTAGTGAAATGCTGCATTAGAAGCTTAAAATCCAACTTGACTCGAGTCAACGATGGACCATGAGTTGCTGTTGATCTAATCAAAATCAACCTTTTGTTCCTACAGAATGCGGTGATTCGCGCCAAAACGCGGAAGGCTACCATTCCTCCAAACCGTGTTCCACTTTGAACCACCCCGCGTACCTAAGAAGAAATCTTTTGGTGGAGGAACAGGTCCTCTCCAATTCTCCTCACTCCCATCGTCTATTTAAAGCTGGCTACAGCTCAGCACGAGATCACCAACCACCACTAGTCGTCACTTCCTTCGAACCTATCTCCGCCGCGGTTGTCCATAGGAAGATAATAGAGCCATGCCGGTGAACTTCGACTGCCGCCCGGAGCTCCACCGCCCACACCGGGGCCAAAACATGGAACCAGGGACGCACCACCGCTACGTCCCGAAGCGGGAAAGGTACTGAAGCGAATTCTTAAACGTCTCTTCTGCTTACCGTTCGGTCTCTGCACCGGTGGTAGGGTTCGGCCCCAAGCCGATGACCGCCGGAGATGAGCTCCGGGACCGACGGTGTTTCTTCTCCGAACGCCCGCGTCGATATTTCTATGGGGACGCTTGGTTTGCTTGGGGTTCAAGGTACGATGGAATGAACCGGATACACAGTTGATGGCGCATCATGTGCCCCTCTAGAAATTGGTCTGCATGTGTTTGGAGAGTTGTCTTGTCTGTTAGCATAGGAATCATCATGCGGAGGTCTGTAGGGTAGAATAATTCGCGTGTTTCAGTTGTACCACATGGTAGATGGGTGTCGGTAATGGATGTTCCAAGGGGGGCTGATGCCATGGGTTAGATGATTGTAAAGTAACTTTACGGATCATTAAATTTGTTAACTTTGTAAATTTTGTGTTTATTCATGTAATAAGAGCCCGGTAGTACTACTATTTTACCAATAGTTTGTGTTTTGTTTTGCTTTCGTAATTAAGAAAGGCATTTTAATTCCGAGGGATAGACTGCATCACATGGAACCACGACTAAGGTAATTGAGGGAAAGAATTGCTTCATATTATGTTACTCAAAAGTTACAATGTCGGGCGGTCGATCCAATTTCCAAATAAGATCTTCTCATAGGTGACATCAGGCCACATAGTTTATATAAAGGATTAGAAAAATAGATATACTAATCTGAGCAAATCTTAAATGAGAAAAAGATCGGTTTCTTACAAGCGAAGCTATACAAACATAGCGATTAAGATATAGTTGATGGAAGAAAAGGAGAGAGAGTAATGATGAGAGAGGGAGAGCCATAGTGCGCAAGTGTTGCCATTCTGGCATCACACGTGGTACCAGGACATTGGAGCAAGATGGTTGACTTCAATTCATGGAAGATTGGAATGTAGTCTAAAAGCATGGAATCCTTGTGAGATGTGGCTTCAGGAATACTTCGATGCTCTAGTCTTTCCAGCTTTAGGCCTGCCGATTGGGCTTTCCGGCACTTAAGTAAAGAACAAATATAAAATTATTTTGGATCCCATCTTGGCGCCAGAAGTTTCATGGTCTTGCATCACTGGAAATTGCATTAACCTCGTGAACCATACCAATTCCTTTTCAACACATGATGCACCATGTGTGAAGGGGTTTTTCTCGGTGCTAGATTTGAGCTCTGTGACATTTGCCAAGTTGTCGAGCTCGTAAAGTGAGATGGAATCTAGCCTTGGATTTGAATAGTTAGGGGTTTCTAGGGGAGGTTTGCTCCATGTTGTGTAGTTCGTTGTCTATTGGGCCCCTCTATGAAGAAAAATATTACTCAAGGAGCAATGCTATGAATCCAAATCATTGTTATATCAAAAAAGAAGAAAAAAACTCTATCATATATGTTAAAAAGGGATTGGTATAATTCCCAATATGGGAGCCAAATACATAAAGGTTTGTACTACAATGGATCATCAACCATCCAATGGCACATGGCGATGAACCTTCATTTTGGTAGTAGAGTTGGTTCTCAAAGCATTTCTAAAAAAGGTGTTTCTTTAGAATTTTTGCTAACCACCTTTTTATCTAATGACAATTCGATTACAGAGAAAGATTTTTCCTTAGACATGTTCCTTAAAATGGTTCCGTAACTCAAGAATCTCAATCAAACAGGCATTAATGAGCATCATCTTTTATGAAGTAGGCAAGCATTAGTGCAATTAATTATGCACAGCACCCTTTAGTTTAAGTGGGGCAACAGTACAAGATATTCTCATGCTTTTTATCTAAACCTACAAAATCTGAAGGTGCCACGACATTTAGATTAAAATCCTGCCTCCGTCAGAGTTCAAAAGGATGAAGGTACCTTCAAGACTACTCTTTATTATAGCCCCTTGCCTATGTATCACTTTTATTTTTTCAAAAAAAAAAAAAAAATTCAAGATCAATTATGGCCTACCATGCAACTAATTACGAGGGCTCTTGCAATTATACCTAGAGAGTTTGGCTCCTCATTAATCCTGCTTAAATTGGAGAAATCCAGTACATAGATCGCAGCCATCCATGTGCAGTCTACGACTCTGTAATGCATAGAAGCAATGTGATCATAGACAGTAGAGAGACTGAAGCTTCCCAACTCCATGCATTCTGGAAGCACTAGAGTAGCCCCCACCACTGCCACACAATAGAAAATGGAATCCATTTCCTTCGAGAACAATCCCAGAGAGACTGGGCTTCCTGCTACTAGACCTTGTTGCTTGACTTGGTTCCTTGTGGAAACGATCCTCTTGTTTATACTCTCGCCACCTTGGTGATTCCCGCAAGCGGGTATATATATGATTCTGCCGACTTCTTCAACACCGTCCAAACGGTCAAAAACCAAATCATTCTTTCTTTTTATTAAATTCATGGGTGGCCGAAAAGTTGAAGCTTTTCTTTAAAATACAGTAACAGACCCACTTCCAGTGAGCCAAGTGATCATGCTAAGGGCCCATTTAAAACCAAGGGTCCTATGCCTCTTGCTTCTTGAGTCTCAACTGGAGTCTCTGAAACTAGCCGCTAACTCCATGGCTGGAGTTCCGGCCACCAGAATGGAGACCACGAAGACCTCACAGGGGACCTATTCGCGCCTAATTCCGAAGAGGGGGAGAGTTCTGATCCACATTCTGAAGCTCCTCTGCTTCTGCTCCTGCTGTACCCCGAAGGGTTCGACATCGGACGAGAAGAAGGATAAGGTGTAGTCATGCTCAATTTTGACACACCATATATTAGTGAAGCTTGGTGCACGCAACTACCTGCTAGTGCTAGTGTTCCCCCACCCCCAAGTAGGAGGACTACCGGACTAGTGATGTGCGCACCAAAATTTAGTTGACATGCAGTGATGTTTTGTTAAAATTACTACATGTTGACAATTCTATCTTACAATATCATGTACTACACATATTCGCTTTTGGCTTTGAGTACTCCTGGATCATCTATTAATTTTATGTAGTAAATGTGCAAGTTGCAAGGAGAGCTAATTATCTTCCATTGACTACATAAGAATGCGTATGACCCCATGCATTAATTGTTACAGATTTGCACACATTCGGCATGGTGGATTCAATCCATGCAAGCAGGAGAGTAGGCCTGATTTCAACTAAATTTCTTCTAATTGTTTAAAGTTTATCTTGAGGTGAGGGATTGTTCGGCCTGGTTCATGGGCTACTGATCTACACTTTCAGGCATGAAGCCACCTATTCCCAACCAAGTGCACTAGTCCAACCGGCCATCCAATGTTCATCGTTTGGGTCTCATGCTGATGTTATTATATTATAGCTAGCATCCGTTTGTTCAGTACAGAATCTGATTCGGTGTACCAATTATCAATATTGCTCCCATATTGTGCACCGGTTCAGCATCAATATATATGGTCCATATACACCGGTACCAACCGATAAGACAAACGTCGCTGCCAACAAAATCTTGATAGAAAATATTTCTCGACCAACATGTGCTCCTAAATAAGAGTTGGGCAGAGGGTATATACGTAGGTAGCCTTTCCTTCTACAATAACTTTAGCTGTATATACTACTACTGCAAAGTCTCGTAGTCCTACATACAAAGATCCTATTTTAGGAAATACCTGTGAAGTTTTACAGCATATTATTAAGTGGTTTCATGAGCTATCTACTTGGAAGCGTTTATACTATAAAATTTTGTCATATTTGGACTCTTGAAAACGTTATCATATTAGTCCTTTTGATATGAAAATGTTTGATGGCTAGATGATTCATTATGTATCCAGAGAAGCAACAAGAGTCGGATAACGCTTGACGATAAAATAACATTAAATTTTGGAAATGAGATTTACTATGAATTTGGACCTAATGAATTTGATCCGACCTATATAAATTAATCCAAATCGGGGAGACCTCTGTGCCAGTTTTGTAGCGAGTTATTGAACAGGGCAATCACCCATTGGTTGTGAACAATTCAATTACATATTGGTGATTGATGCACAAAAAAATGTGTGGTTGTATTAGACTTGTTGCTACCACCAAATTCAATTATCCAATTTAATTACCACCCGAGCACTGGGAATTATTTATGATGTGGTGTGAAAGCAAACCAGTGTGAAATGGAAGTCTTCTGCGCTGAAGTCTGATGGGCTTGGAGACCTTGAATGGGACCACAGCAAAACAAGAAGACAGTGTGAAGCACGACGGGTTGGAGTAATGATGTGACTTTTACTGTTCCAGTGCCATACCAAATTTAAACCCTTTTTTTTTTTGTTCTTTGAAGAATCCATGAAGTCAGTCCATTTCAAATCCATAACACTAACCAGGCATTGACCTCGCCTTGGCCATGAAGAAATTGTGATAAGGTCATGGAATTCGGTTAAAGACCTAGTGAAACAAATCAGCAACATCAGAATCATAAGTCTTTAATTGAATTAAAGGTGCGGTATCATTATCATAGTGAATTTGGCTTGAAAAAATGGTGGCATTGTCTAACTAGGTTACCAACTGGAAGACAGTTGTGTCTCTGAACTGTCTAAATAATGTGTCTAAAGGGCCATGATGTTTCATTTTCATCTTAGATTTGGCTATCCAGAAAATAAGAGCAAAAGATTGTATGCCAGCAGTCTGAGATTTATTGCGTGTCAGAATCTGTCATCTATCCTTCTCTATGCTTGCAACTCTAAACCTAAAAAGTCCTAAATGTTTTTTTTTTCCTTCTTTCTTCTAAGGAACTGGAACGTACATATAATTGGATTTGATGCACTAGGTGGAGGGATATAACCATAACGTCAGGCAGCAAGTGCAATATTTATCTTCACTATTATCACATATGGCATATTTGTAATATAGAAACAAACAAGGCCTCATCATGGTCTCTAAATTCTAAACTTCATTCTGAGGCAACATAATCAGGATTCAAATGCCCCATCTCCTTGAGGTGGAGACCTATCAACCAACAGGTTCCATCAACGCACACCCGCTATCTATTCAATCGGGGATTTAGTCTCATGAATGGATGGTGAGTAATTTCATCAAGATGTAATCAGAAAAGCTCAAATTCTAAATGGACTTCTTCATCTAAACCGTAGACATGAAGCTGAGTCAACTGGTTTAAGTCAATGCGTGGCCCTAACTTGAGCAAAAAAATCGATCTACACACACATATGCTTTTAGATGTATTTCTTGAAAGTAATCTTGACTGATGCATATCATAATTTTAGGACCTATTTTGTACTTGACGGTAGTGTTTATTACCAATCATGTTGTATATGTCCATGATTTGTCCTAGAAATTAACAAAGATGATTTTGTATATTCTCAAAAGTGTTAAGAATTTGAGACATACATCAATAGTGATTAATTTCTAAATGCTCCCGATCGTAGGATCATCATGGAGGATAGTAAATGATCTCATTAAGATCGGTGCATGGATCACCTTCCTTCTGGATAAATGAGTCTCAAATCTGTAGTGTGGGGATATTAGGATGAGAATGCAGATGATTGTTAGAGAATAATTTGCACTGAGCATGACCAATATGAGAAACTACTTGGATTTCTACTCACTCATTAGTGATTTTCTCGATACTGCAGGAGTGTGAGTGGTCATTTGACCTGCGATGTGTTGGCTATTCACAGCGAGGCTACTTAGTTTGACTATACGTTTCATTGGTCCCTAGCCATTCGAGTCCTTACTATGTATATTGGCTATAATTGGTTCAGGTTCGCTGTTTGAGTAGGATGCATCTAGATGGAATCTATCGATCTTGGTAGAAAAGAGTAGTCCTATGCGATTTGCGAGACTGAGTTTAGAAATCTCTGGCCAGAGTAAGTGTAAATATTAGAAAGAGTTTCCATGAGATTCACAAATGAACTCGAGTCGAGTCAATCTGACATATGATAGACGATGGAGTTTGATGAATTCTCCTTGACCTCCATCTAGTCGGGACTCACGATAGAAGGACTGAATCATATAGTAACTGCACCTAGGGGTTCATTCGTCTGTTCTACTGAATTACCACTATATACTGCTAAATGTCACTGGTAGATTGTGAAACTCGCTAGGATCATTTTTGAATCAATAATCTTTGTTGGGATGACTTGAAACCGTTCCAGCCTATCGAAAAGAGTTTCAATGATACTGTGATGGAGATCACGGTATGTCTCACTACCAGACAGAATAGAACCTGAGGGAAACACAAAAAAAAAATTTGATCCGATCAATGATTTGGATCATATGCAAATTATCAATTGGATTAATGGTTTGAATTTGAAACTATTAATTTGTAAGTATTACAGATGAGCAACTACTAAATATTAACAGGGAGACTTAATTGCAAGTGTTGCAATTTAATTGAGACTAATTAAATTATGGATCAAATTTAATTAATTTAAATCAAATTTAATTTAATTAAGCTTGACTTAATTTAAGGCTAATTAGATTTAATTATCCAAGTTAGACTTAAATTTCAATCCTGATTGAATCAAGATTAATAGCCTTTCGAATTTGATTCGAATCGGACTCGAATTGGATTCAAATCAAATCCAATTTGAAACTAGATTTAACTAAAAAGCCAAGCCCACTCTTACTGAGCTTCTCTCTCTTGTTTCATGTAGAAAGGGAGAGGGCACGCATCTTCGTTTCTTGCATGTGTGGGAAGAGAGGGGGCGCCAATAGTTGGCGCCCTACCTCTCTGGGATTCTCTTTCTTGTTTTGACTCTAATTTCTTTTTGAATTTGATTCAGATAAGGAATAGGATCTTATCCTAATTTGGAAAGGGGCGTTGGAGGTTTAATTTTGTGCAACAAAAATCAGAAGATGTGAAGGGAATTTCCTTGCGTGTATGTGCTACTTCTTTCCCACCACAACATCCCAATGCCTACTCATCCTTTCTTTCTTACATCTCCACGCCTCATATTCTCATCAGATAAGATGAGATCTTATCTGATTAAGGCATGAGATTTGTGGGGTTTTGTGTGACAAATAAAAGGGAGGGACTTTGGGCGTGCGACAAGGTTTCTCTTCCTCAAAGGTGCCGCAAGCTTCTACCTCTTCATGATCTTTCTTCCTTCTTCTTCCCTTCCATGCCCCACTTCATATTAGATTTGAGATATAGAGAGATTAGAGAGAGAAAAAGAGAAGAAGAAGGATTCTTCTTCCTCTTCTTGGCATTCGGTTTAGATCTTGTCATATTAGCACGAAGCGTTCGAGCTGCAGCCCTGTTCTTCAAGATATCGAAGTGGATCCAAATTCAAACCAAGGAGCGAGGCCTGCAAGGTGCAAAACAATGGTGGCCTCGGTACTTCAATCGAATATTCTGCATAAAAACTAGCAAAAGTCGGACACTTGTGCGGCTCAAATGCGAATCTCGGACATCCGTAGGACCTGAAACAATCAGGTATAAGCAGAAGTCGGACACTTGTGCGGCTCAAATGCGAATCTCGGACATCCGTAGCACCCGAAACAATCAGGTATAGAGATAGAATCTCCAGTTTACACTATTAACCTTTTGTATTTGATTACAAATTTGAGATTTTGGTGATATATTCATATGAAGATCCGCACGTGGTTTGCAAATGAGATCTGGTGCATACTTTAAATTAAAATATTTAATTAAATTTACTTCTATTGTGCTTATATAAACAACTTATAAAATTTTTAAAATGAAACGAACGAAACCACCGCACAAACTAACATATGCATACATACATACATGCACACATAAGGGTGCAATATATACAAACATACATATATATATATATGCGCACACACACACATACGTACATACATACACACATACATTATATATAAATATATATATGCATG
>KE504908.1:310448-323806 GCA_000441515.1 Elaeis oleifera
CAATGTATACATTTAACTAAATAAATCAGACAATAATATTATATATATTAGTTTACTAAAATAACACATTAAATATGTTAGCTCAAAAATTCAAATCTCAATGTATCATACTATCAAATATTCATATATAAAATTTTTAATTCATCATAAATATAACTTATGTTCATAATCTCAATTTCATCAAATTCTCAAGTTCTTCTTATCAACCATGAGCTATTACCACATATTTTTTATGATGAGATCATAACACCACGTATCATCTTGCAGTAAGCAAAATCCTTTGAAATTGCTGGTCTCACTGACGATTTGTCATTGATCTCATTGGTGACATGTTGTTGTTCTTGCTGGCGATATAGACCATCAAGACAAATCAATTGTCAATATATTAGCCTCCATTGGTGGGATCCTTTACATTATTAGGTTGATAATTTATATTGATCATTTAGTTTTATATCTTATTTCAACAATAATGGAAATAAATGATAATTGACTTAATCAATCATATCATTCATTATGATCATACATTATCATAATTATTTAAACAATAGAATATTTTTGATACCTTTCATCATATTTGATTCATGAATTAATACAATTCAAAATTTATCAATTATTACTTTATAAATTATCAGATAAATTTAGTAAAATAAATACTACTTATCTCAGATGCATTCCAACAAATTCACATAATTCTAAATTTTTTTTTCAAAATCTTTAGTTCATAGATCATATCACAATATTCAATTATGAGACATCTATAATCTGATACAGGATTAGTCCAATGATTAGAAAAGATATGAGTAATTAAGAAAGACATGATTGACAGACAATTGCATCCAATGATTTGGATTGGTTGGGTTATCTAATTTCATTCAATCAAGATTCAATTAAGATATAGGTAGTTTAATAGAGATCAAGGATGATCAAATTAGAAGTGACCAATGTGAGTCAAGAAAAAGGTTGGTACATTGATTAGCAGTCAGGATCAATTTGATCAAGTAGCTTCAATAAATTAAGAGCACTTAAAATATAATGATTTGATAGAGATTAATAAGAATCATGCCTTGCGATTTGAATAAAGTATCGAATAGTGTAGGCATGTTGCTCGACTAACAGGGTGGTTCAAAATTTCTTACTAGAATTAACTCAGGCTCAAAGGAATGGATCAAATTCACTAAGTTCATAAATCATGCAAAGAGAGAATATCAGAGTAGAGAGAAATTAATGAGGTATATTATGATTAATCAGGGCGACACTATCCGGTATCTCGATCAGTCCGAGCAAGATAAATTCATCAAATCATATGGTTCAACGAAAACTATGGATAATCAAATCTAGAAGAATCAAGTTTGGCCAGGGTGGATACTGGTACGCTATCTGACGACTACAGATCATGACTCTCTTTGCTAAGATTAGATCAGAATCATTGAAAGAGATCTTTTATTGGATCAATTGTAAAGAGAAAAATTTGTGAAGAGAGAAAAATGATAATGATCTAGAGATAGAAAAATTCATAGAGAGAGACATAATTCTTAAAAAAAAATCTATAGAGAGAGAAAGTGAAACTTTTAGAGAGAGAAAGTTAGACTCTAGAGATGAATAGTGGGGATTCAAGATCAGAGAAGGGAGAAAGGGAAGAGAGAGAAACTCTCTCTCTCTTTCTTCTTTTCTTTTCTTTTCTTTTCCTTTTTTCTTTTTTCTTTTTCTTTTTTTTTTCATTGTTTCCTTCTTGGTGGAATAGGGATTTACTTTCCCCCATTCCTTCTCTGAATAGAGGATGTCCCATCGGCCGACAATGCCCATGGCCGGAAGAGCAGGCCATGGCGGCAACTATGACCCATGTCTAGTGACCGGCGATGGCCAACGATGCCAAAAAATCAAAGCAAAAATGAAAGAAAATAGGGGATCTATAATCAAAATTTTTTTTCCAAAATTTTTGATAGATTTTGGCTAAAACTCATGCTTAGGAACCATGGAAGATTGAGAAGAAGTCATTTGGAGGGATTTACCTAGTCTTGAACATAAATCATTTTGATTTCTGGTAGCCAAAACAGGATTAAGCCGTCGTGATCAAAGAAGAAAAGAGGGAAAAAAGGCAGTTATCTTTGGTGATTTTCTGATGAGGAAAAATAAGGATTGGGCCTTTAATAGATCTCTTTTGGAAGAATTTGAGATTGATTTAACTCAAATTCTTGAGTGGTTTCAAGTTTCTCAATCAGAAGAGAACTCCTTCGGGAGTTCTTCATGTGTTTCAAGCTCTCAACATGATCCAGCTTTTCCAGCATGTGCAAACACATGCTGGTCTTAATTTTTCTTAAAGCCTGCTTTAAGATGCATGTGGGTGGGGTTGGGATATCACATTCTTATCCACATCTAAAACATCTTTCTTTAATAAACCCAAAATTTTAATGATCAAAAAAATTAACATCAAAATTAGAAAAGTCATCACGTCTTCACCCTGTCAAGTTTCAAATTCTAAAATCATCAATTAAACAAGTATACTCAATACATCAATATATCCCACTTTATTCCAGGGTCAACACCTCTTATACTTGGGTCAAACCTTACTTATAGAAATCAAAGACATAACTCATCCAGTTCTGTTATACATCGTATGCTACTTATATATAAACTTTCATCATAATATCTATTGATCCAAAATCTAAATTTTGAATGCTTTCTACTACTTATATCATGTCCCTAATAATCATAGCCTTATACTCAAATACCACTTAAAGTCCCAGATGATCATAATCTAAGCTTTGATATTATTCTGTCACATCTTTAGTAATCATAATCTTATGTTCAAATAACCCTTAAATCATAGTCTCTAGAGATCATAATCTTAAGCTTTGTCACATCTTGAACCCAGCATCCAGATCGGATACGTGATGATCGCATCTCCTTAGAGCAAAATTTAAAGAATATGCAAGGGCTTAAAATTCGTCACAACCTCAAGATCATGTGAACACTATTTTTATCAATTTATAATTAATATTTTCACATTAATAAATATCAATCTTGTATAATTTATAAAACTCGATTATCCAACTGTCACTAATGGTGCTCTACTGCTCTATCTAATCGATCCTTTCAATTGTAATTTCAATCATAGCTAATTGCATATATCCTATAACTCTGAAAAAGAAAAGAGGAGGAAGAGAGGTGGTGAGCTTTACAGCCTAATAAAAATCTCCACACACTCATACTAATATAATAATATGATTGAAAATAACATACGAATAATATCAAAAGAAAATATAAGCTATAAAATCTCATATCGAGTATCTAGTATAATTTAATACCAATACATATAAAATATGCATTATATACCATCATATATCCATCTTTTTCAAAAGTGATATATCATACATATGTAATTAAGTAAAACTCCTTTTTACTTAATTGTAGTTTCATGTCTCATCATCCATGTCTCATTAACTTAATTCAAATCAATGAACAGTTATCTTTAGGGTTAGACTAATCACAATCATGCTTCAGCCCATGATTGGCAGATCATAAACTACGCTTCAGTCCATGGTGGCAATCCATATTAACTATGATTTAGCTTGCGGTGGTAAACCAGAATAATTGTGCTTCATCTCCTAGTGATAAACTAAGAACATCCATGATTCAGTCCATGGTGGTAAACTCAAAATATTCACGATTCAACCTACGGTAGCAAACTCAGAATATCTATGATTCAGCCCATAGTAGCAAACTCAAGTATCACATTCCTATCCATGGTGAGGCTACTCTTATTTTAACATGGCTAGTCTACATATCCCTTTCTCGATCATCAATTTATTAAATCTTAATTAGGTCAAAAAAATACTGTGTCACATCATGTTCTTTTCAAAATTCTTGATAGCCGGTATCACAATCCAAAACATCCAAAAAACAATAGATATTTGATTCATATACATGATACAAAATATACAAATAATTATACCAATAATTATAAAATAAATATCAGTCACGAGAAATCAAATCAGGCAGTGCAAAAATAAAATATATATACTAGTATTGGTGTTCAAGAATCTTTATCTCTATTGATGATAAATTAATCTCTTAATATCGATCCACACTCTAATTTAGGAATCAGGTGCTAAGAAACCTGCTCGAAGATCTTCTGTCCGAAAGATTATTGTCCTATAACCAATCTCAATATTAAAATAATAAAATGAGAATTATTTAATATAAACCCTCTATGACTCGCCAGGGATACACTCCAAGTCCTCCTAATTTTATTTATTTATTTTTCTCAAGCTAGTTGGAAAATAAATAAATAAATAAAAGAAAGGGAGAAGAGAGCCTCTCTCTCTCTTTCTCATTTTTTTCTTCTTTAAACAGCGAATTGCTTGTTTCTTCCCTCTCCTCACCCGACCATGGCCGTGGAATGAGGCTGATGGCCAATGATGGTGCACAGCATCGACCAAGAGATGACACCAGTGATGGCCATAGCTACCAACGATCTACAAAGTAATAAAGGAGGAAAAGAGAGAAGACCTTACTCCAGTCTGATGACACCTACGATAAGAGATTTGGTGATCTCTCTAGTAGAAACTCAAGAAAAAGCTCGACAGGGTGGCTCAAATCGATGGTGATTAGGGGTGGCAATTTAGTCCGGTCTATTGGATATCCGATCTGATCCAATTCGAATGGGACAGATTTTATCCGATCTGATTAAAATCCAGAGCAGATATGGGTTTTAGAAAAAAAAATCTGAAACAGCTATGGGTCAGATATGGGTAATAGTGTGCCCCACCCAACCCGACTCGATATGTATACGCACACACATACACACACATGTACACACCCACCCCAATACCCAACATAAACCCTAGTTGTCTAAGCTTCCTATATTCAGCCACTCTGCCTCCCTAAGCTTTCATATTCGGCCACTCCAAGCCTCCCACCCGATTGGAACTCTTGAGGATGGAAAAAGTAGAGAAAAAATTGGGAAAAAATGAAGAAAAAATCAAAGAAAATAAAAGAAAAGCAGAAAAAATTAAGAGGTAAGTCCATTTCCTACATATACAGATAGTCTTTTTTTTTGCTTCATTTTTTTCCTTTTCATTATCTTTTTCAGAGAGTTGTGGGAAAAGAGAGCACTTGAGAGAGATTAGAGGGTTTTCGAGGTTTCAATTGGGTTTTTTTGCCTTAAGTATATGGGCTTCTGTCCAAGTTGTGGCGGTGTGAGTTGGTTCCTAGAGGTTTTGAAAGCTTAATCTTGATAGAAGCATGATATTTGTAGGTTGGGATTTTAATTTGATTGAAAAGATTCTTCTTTGGTTACAATTTTTTGATTTATAGGTCTCTGTTCCATTGTAGAATTTTTTAAAAAATTATATAAGAATTTTGGATATTTCCAATCCGACCTGACCCAATTCGTTCTTGGAGCTTGACCAACCCAATCCGATCCGAGATGGGTACAGGGTGGGTATGGATATGGATTTTTGCTGGTAGAGCAGATACAGATATCGATCAATCCGATCCATAGCTGACCCGTTGCCACCCCTAATGGTGATTCTCAAGCAATTTGTGGTGAGAAACAAGGAGGAAGAGGGGTCTCTTATTTATAGGTCAAAATCCTACAGATTTTTAGAGAAATCAAACCCTTTTCTCTGATGGAGTCAGAGAAGAGGACAACTCCCTTTAGGAGACATCCGTTCTTTGCCTCACACGCACCGCATGCATGAGATTTTCCTTTTTTCCTCCTTTCCTTGCTTTGAGATTTGTACTAAAGTTTTTTTTTGTGGTGATTAAAGGGTCAGGTTATTACACTAGCCTAGATGTGATTTCTTCTAATGTGATTTTTGATGGAATCTTAACTACATCCATCTATACAATTATATCCATTAATAGAGTCAGTCGTTATTAGAAAAAATTATGACAAACATTACGAAAAGAAGCACAATAAATTTCAAAACACAATTACAGATAGATTTTAATAAATCATAAAAAATGTATTCAATATTAAGGGAGAAATATGATTGCGACTACAAAATATGGTGATCCTAATATTTATGATATAAGATAACAATAATAATATAATATAATAATTTATTATTATGCATATACATGCTTAAGATATTTATAGGATTGAAGCATGTATCCTTCTATTAATAGAGACTATTCTTCTTGTTCTATGTACTTTTTACTAATGGAGACTATTCTTCTTGATGTTTTCCAACTCTAAAAAAGATGTCGAGGCTATTGTTATATTTGGACAGCCAGAAATCATATAATGGATGTTTATTGAAGAAAATCATTTTTATACTATTTATATAGGAAAGTTATTGATTTCTAAATTGATAAAATAAATAAGATTTTTTCTTGAATATTTTTAGCACAGTAAAGAAAGAGAGGAGTGGGGACACTATTTTGAAAGGCAATACATGTAGCAATGTATTCGTCCATATATGTGTATACCTCATCTGGCTGCCCTATGTAGGGAATAGCTTGTCCTTTTGTGTAGATGGATTGTATGATCCCCAAGCAATCCCACATTTGTCGATGCTTTGGATATATAGTACTCTGATCTCTTCTCCTTTAATGCCTTCTATATAGTTTTTTTTTTGCCTAAAAATTCTATTAAGCAATTTCTAGTCTAATACTTCTTAATATTTTTTAAAAATACAACCTGCCCAGGTGCCTACTCATTGAGCCGCATATTGCCTAGCTAGGTGCTGCACAGTATCATGGCTTCTTGCATATTCGGCCACTATTAAAACTTTGAGTTGAGTTAGGTTGGGATTTTATAGCCATTTACTTTATACTCCTAAATTTATAAAATATTTATTGCTAAATTATTTATATTTGTTATGACATACATGCTGACTTGATTGGTTAAGTTGAACATGAAATATATTATCGTTCCCCCCACCCCACCGGCACCCTCCCCCAAGAGAAGGAGAAATGGGTTGAGTTGTTTCAACATTTTTTTTTGCTAATGAGGGCATTTAAGGTAGGAGCATGGGTCATACTAATAGGGTTGAAGTGTTTCCCTATGTGTATATATACTTAAGAAATATCTTTATATAATGAGACTCTGATTTGATTTTATTCTTCCATAAATGTGGAACACCTTGGAAACATCTCTGAAAAAAAATCATAACTTAGCTTAAAAGTTGAGTTTATGCTTCATGAGTTAATTGATAAGAGTCAATTTAGAGAGAGATATTTTGAAGTTTGAACAAACTTTCTAGAGGCTTCTATGAAAAATGTTTTCCAATATTCTTCTATAGTAGATAATTGTTTACTTGAAATTAGATATTAGATTTTATATAGCACTTCCAATTTTCACTTTCTATTGGCATCATTCACTTTTTGCTTTTCCTTAATGTTATTTCTAAATCTCAATCCTCCAAATTAGAAAATGCTAACCCTTATGTGATTCCTAGGCTAGGTTTTTTGAATTTGCATATGGTAAGTGCCTATGAATGACCATTGGAAGGGTTAGCTCTTGTTGTCGGATTGTCCTTTTACTAATCTTTTGAATGTATCAAAGATATTTATGCATAGTAAAAGTCACGTGGTTAACAATTTTATTAGAATAGGCTAAATTCACTTATTTTCATAGTTAAGAATATGCTTCCACATACATATAAACAAATATATTTATAAATTATACGTAAATAAGAAAACAAATGAATATAGTTAGAAATAACATAATATATTATAAATATAATCCAAGCAAATATTGATCATTCAATATTAGCAATAGAATATTTTTCAAAAAATAAAATTAGCTATTAGTAAAATGACAACATCAAAAGAAACCATCCAATAATGTAGTGTAAAGGATAAAAGGGAACAGAAATAACTGATGAATATCTCTTTTTTTGTCAGCAAAATATTCATAAATTTCAAAACACAATTATATATAGAAAATCTACAAAATTAATATCCAAAAAGTATAAATAAACTATAATAGAAGGAATAAAAAAATATGTGATCACAGTCATCATTTGCATATATGCAAAAGCAAATATCTTTATCCTAAAACAACTTTACTGATAAAAAGCTATTCTCCAAAATCACCACCTATAAAAGAAAATAATTATTCCAACAAACCACATGCAAGTACTAAAACAATAAAAAAAGATAATGTATCATGAATAAATTCTATATAAATCCTATATATCTAATATCACCTCATGATTTATGGGTTGATCTCTTTCCTAAAATCTGATACATGTAAAATCTTATAAAAGTAATATTTTGGAAATGATTTATGGGTTGAGTTTTATCTAGATTGTTTTCTTAACCAAAAATTTGTTATTAAAGAAGAGGGGTCAGTTTCTACCAAAAAGAAAAAGAAGAGGGGTCAGCTAATTGCCACATGCTCCACGCATAGAAGCAACAGTGATCCAAGCCTTTCTTTCAAACTCCTCCCTCTCTTGACAAAAAAAAAACCCTAACCCAAATCCTCATCCGCAGCCCTGTTGCCCCTCTCCCTCAATCTGCCTACACCTTATATCTTAACAACTATGCCACCACCCCCCTCTTTGAGCTTACATTCTCTTTCTCACCCCACCCCTTCCATGCCCCTCCTCTTCAACCTTAATCACCCTCTTATGCTTCAACTATTTCCTTTCCCATGGCATTACTGCACTAAAAGTTTACTGTACTATAACCCTCAAAGCTCTTTAAGGGCTCGAGAAAATATGCCGGCCCCTCCGACGTCATTTTAAGATAAGAGGGCCTAACCTCAACCTCTTTAATCATTTTTCTTGCCCTTCCTCATCCTTCTTATTCATATTTTTTTTCAATCCTATACCACTCTTCTCCTCCATTCGCTCAAAGAAAAAAAGAAATCCATATCTCTTTCTTCTTTTAGATCCCCACTCACCCCATTCTCTAGCATTCACCTCATAATCTTCTTCCTTTCGATGGATATTTCTCCAAACCCTAATCCCAAATGAGGAAAACATCTAGTGTTCCCAAGGCTTCTTCCTAAGATATTTGAAAAAGAATAAAAATTATTTTCCTCCTTCCCTTACAGTCTTTTTTTGATCCTTGCTTCCCCCATAATATTTTTTAAGAAAAACCTTCTCTCCCCTACCAGCGTCGCCTTCATTTTTTTCTTCTACATCTGTTCCTCTTTCATCATTTTTTTCCATCAAAGAAACCAACAGCAAAAATTATAGCATCGTGATTAAATGTTTTGCAAAAAAATTCAACCCTAGCACCACCAAGTGTTCTTTAATCTTCCAACTTTGTTAGAAATATTTTTTTCTAAAAAATAGAAATTGCTTATATCGATCTCCATGTGTCCTGATTTTTTCTATTTACCAGACTAATCTGGTTCTTCCTTCATTCATCGACATCTTTAAAAATAAAAGGTGATGTCCACAATGTGTTCCTTAATACCGAGAGAAAAAATGGAAAGGAAAAAAATTACACCTTTTTCCCTATTCTTCTATCATATTCTATCTTTCTTTCCAAATGTATTTCTCCGATCTACCATTACCATTCTATTGCCGTCAAAATAAAGAAGCAGAAGGCTATCTAAAACAGCAACTCCTTTACTATTTCTTCACACTAATCTATCGTAAGAAGAGGAAGGCCGCTCTATTGGGAGCAACCTCGAGAAAAGAAGGTTGAGGATCATATGCTACACATCCTTTACCGAAGAGGAGAAATAGGGGTAAGACATATGCACTGTATGTGGATGATCTGCTCTGGATTATCTGAGATGATAGGATAGATCTTTCCCTAATCTCAAAATGATCCATTGCTAATAAACTTTGGATTTCTCCCTCACACAATTTCCAAATCTATCTGTTGGCCTTATGATTGATTTTGATGATTGTCAAATTTTGAGTAATTATGATTCTAACCAAGTGTTTTAAAAGTGGTTGCAGATCTTTTATGTGTTTAAAGTGAAAAAATAATCTAAAAAAAGATCTCCACAAAATCATCAAAGATTTCAAAGAAGAAAAATTAGGTCTTAAACTTGGTAGAGTCGACCTCAGAGTAAAAGAGCTAACCCATTCACTGAAAGAAGGCTTAAAATGAAGATTTTCAAGTTTCTGATTAGTTCGAGTTGACTCTAGAGATTTTAGAGTTGATTTTGGTATGGTTTGAGCATTGGCATGCAGGCTTTGCATGGGGTCGAGTGGATTCGAAATCATCCAAGTCAACTCCATCTCAAGCAATAGAAAGCATATTTCTATCCACTGAGATCGAGTTGACTCTCAAATTTTTGAGTCAACTTGAAGGTGGCAGCCAAGTCAACTCCGATGGATCTGAGCTAGCTCCATCTCAGAGATCTAAAAATTTCAGAGAGCTAATTTCGGACACATGAGAGCAAACCAACTTGAGGAGCAGTCGAGGTGACTCGAGAAGAAGCTGAATCAACTCGAAGACAGTCGAGCCAACTTGAGCCACGGGACGGACCTCAATGGCTAGTTTTAGTTCATCCCCCTTGGCTCTATTTCATCTCCAATAGCTAGTTCAATCCCTCTAATGGTCTAATCTCCATCTCCAGCCATTGAAGAACATATTTAAAGGTGGAGAATCAAAGAAAATAGATTATCAAGAAAATCATTAAAAAATATGAGCTTCATTGTAAATCCAAAAAGGAAGAGAAAAGAGAGGAGTGTGAGCTTCAAATTCAGAGAGCATTCAAGAGAGATCTTCAACAATTTTTCTTCATCCTCTCAGCCTTCAAGGAAGAGTGTTCAGCTTCAAAAGAGCCAAGCATTCAGCCTCTTCTCACGCCTTAAAAGAGTTCTTTTGTTTTCTATTTGTGCCTAAATTTTATATAATTTGTTCTTTGGGGAAAAAACTAGGGGATTAGGCCGGTCCAAGTCCGTAATTGGATGTTATAAAGATTTTGATTGGTTGACCTAGGTTAAAATCAATTGGATTGTTAGTGAGTTTGAAAACTAATGATATAGGATTGTGGTTGGTAATCCTAAAAAATCAACTGAATTTATTGTGAGCCTAATAAAACAAACACACTGTAGTTGGATGATTATAGTGAAATTTTTAAGAAAAGCTTGAGGAGTGGACATAGGAGCGGCTTGCTTCGAACCATTATAAATTTAGTATGTTTGTATTGTGCTCTTTCTAGTTTATCTCTCTTTCACTCATTACTTCGTTTATATACCTTGCATGCTTTTAATCTTTGCTTAATTTATTTTTACTCTGACTTATCATCGTTCATATTTTAAATCCACTGTTAATCATCTTGTTTACATCTTAACCTCACATCTTAGTTTAGATTAAAGCACATATTTGCCTTAAGATTTAATTTAGCTGAATTTTTTAAAGAACCCAATTCACCTCCTCTCTTAGGTTGTTACCTCTAGGCAACAAGTGGTATCAGAGCAGGTGCTCTGCTATTGGTTGTTGACCTAGTGGTCAAGGAGCAAAAGATCATGGCAACCCCATGTGGTGTTTCATTTGCTGAAGGCCAATCCATTTCTAGATCACCATTGTTCAATGGCACAAATTACACCTTGTAGAAAATTAAAATGAAGATATGTATACAAGCTTTAGATTATGACATGCGGGGAGTCATAACTAAAGGACCACACACATCCATAATTGTAGTTGATGGCAAATCCATTCCCAAATCGAAAAAAGATTGGGATGAATATGATATGAAGATGGCATAATTGAATACCAAAGCCATCAATATTCTTTATTATTCCCTTGATGTACATGAATTCAATAGAATATCTACTTGTATATCAGCAAAGAAATTTGAAAAAAGTTAGAAATAACTCATGAGGGAACAAGCCAAGTTAAGGAGTCTAAAATTAATTTTTTGTTTATAAATATGAAATATTTAAATAAAAAATATTAATCTATTTCTAATATATTTTCTAAATTTATTGAAATAATTAATGCTTTGAATAGCCTTGGCAAGACTTATACTAACTATGAACTTGTGTGCAAGGTATTAAGATCTTTGCCAAAAGAATGGGAAGCTAAGGTGATGGCAATTCAAGAAGCAAAGGATCTCACCAAGCTTTTCCTAGAAGAGCTCATTGGTTCTCTCTTGATACATGAGCTAAACATGGCACAAAAAAGGAAGAAGAGAAATCTATGAGGAAGATCATCACCTTCAAATTCAATGCATATTATGAAGAAAGCAATGAGTTGGGAGAAGATGAAGAAGAAGAAGAAAGTGAAGATGATGAGGACATGGTACTACTTTCAAAAAAATTTAAAAAGTTCCTCATAAAAAAAAGCTTGAAGAAAAAGGAGAATGAAGAGAAGAAACATATCACTAGTAGCAAAAAGCACCCCAAAAGAAGTGCATTACTTGAAATATGGGGAGATAGTGACAATTCAAGCTCGGATGAGAAGAAAAATGCAAATCTTTGCCTATGGCCTTGGAAGATGAGGTAAATTCTGAAAACTTCTCCCTTTTTACATTTGATGAATTATATAAAGCCTTCAATGATTTAATGGTTGAATTTAAGAAATTGAGGCTGAAAAATAAAGAGCTAAAAAGGTCAAATCTTCTTTTGAAAAATGAAAAGAATAAATTATTGAATGAAAAAGAAGATATCTTAAAAGAAAGAATATCTTAGCCAATGGAAAAGAAGAAAGGTTGAAATCTGAAAAATCATTGGCTAAAGAAAATATTGAAATGAAGGAGAAAAATATAAATCTAAAATCTAATCCTAAAAAAAAATAAAAATCTTCAAAAAGAAAAGAAAGAGCTTGTGAAAGAAAATAAAAAGTTAAGAAAGGAGGTTGAGATTTGAAACCAATAGCAAAAAAGTTTACTCTTAGTTTTTAAAATCTACAATCAATGGTAAATAATAGTAAGGTAGTTTTAATAAGATAAAAATTGATTTAATCCTCTAAGAAGACAGCAACATTCTAAAAAACTGATTGCAAAAGCTTCATCTAAAAATCATTGTATTAAATGCTTTAATTGCAATCAATTTGGCTACAAAATTTTGGAACGTAACTTTGAAAGAATTGGCCATACATTGGTTAACAAATTTGGGTTTCAAAAGAAATCTTGACCACTAATCCCTGTGGACCCAAAAAAGCTTGGGTACCAAAAATCATAAAATGATTTTGCAAGCACACCAAGGATCTAATGGAATGAAGAAAGAAATTTTTATACATGGATGCCTTGAAAATGAAATTAGATGGGTGATGATGCTGGTAAAATCTAAAATTTCTCATCATACCATCAATGTTTGTTTGATTGATTTTAATGATCTTTCTATGTGGTTTCATATTATAATTGCTTGATTGAAATATTTTTCATGTTTCGATAGAATTAGTATAATAGATTGATTTTGATGATGTGCTTAAAATGATCACATTCCATGGTTTAATGATTTATCTAATACTTGAGTGTTGATCACTATGAC
>KE504908.1:359110-379303 GCA_000441515.1 Elaeis oleifera
CCACTTGGCCCGCGGGCGGGTTGTTCACCCGACCATCGACCCCAGGGGCGAACAGCCGAAACTATTCCGGGATACAATACTGATCCCGGAGCCGATCGACGTTCGGCCCCGAAAGTGAAGAGACCTCCGCCTCCGGGACCGACCGAAAATCGCCAGTCGGGTTCCCCGACTGACCTTTCCGTGGAGAGGTCCTAGCCATGGTGCCAAGACCAACAAGGAGAGGAAGGAAAGAAGGAAAAGAGAAGAGAAAGAGAAAGGGACCCAAAGGAAGCGGGAAAGCACTGAAAACTCGAAAAAATTTTCGCGGACATAGGCCAGAGAAAGGGCTACTTGGGACGCGGGACCTCACGGACAGAGTCTCCGTAGCAGAGCAGAAAAAGTCAGGTTTCGGAGACAGGCGTCCCCCTATTTATAGAACTCTTTGACGGTCGGGATGAGAGCGCGCTCGACGAAGACCCTCTGGATGAGCGGCACGTGGCAACATCTGGGCCCTTTCTCGACCGACTGTTCGACGCACCCGCCCAGATCGCGCCGCGTGGCGCGGAAGTTCCGCGCCTCAGAATTAATTCGCCTACGGCGTTCCGCGTTCCGATGGGATACCTGACGGCGGTCCGCGCTCCCAAGCGGGGCTCCTGACGTCGGTTTACATTCTCCAGAAGGCGCCTGACACCAAATCATCCGGCACCGGATCGTCCGACGTCATACGGTCTGACACCGGATCATCCGACACTAGATCGTCTGACACCACCTTGTCCGGATTGACCGATGGTGAGGTCAGTGGGATCAGGACGTGACGCAGCGAAGATCCACTCCTTTCATCCGACGTCGATGTGACATCAGGCTCGGGAGTGGGGGGGCAACTGTTGGGATATACCGACTGACCCTGACGCTGACTGACCGTGATGCCGACTCACCAACGGATCCCGACACCGACTCACTAACGCGACTCTCCGACACCGACGAACCGGCACCAACTCCTCTGCAGATCCCGACGCCGACCCATCTCCGAGATCGACCGACCGACTTCGTCCGACTGATAACGGGCGACGCTGATAGCGACCGCCGGTGATGCCCGGCCTGGGCGTGTCGGCCCGACTGGCCAACGCCGACTCCGCGCCGGGTGAGGCAACACCGACTCCCCGTCGGGTTAAACGGCTAACGCCCGACTTCTACAGACCCTCTGGATGCTGACCGTGCTCTGGAGTCGCCATCCGACAGCCCAGTCCCGACATATAGTCGGCCAGCCCCTTCACGACTGCCGAACGACCGGTATGGGCTGCAGTCCTATCAAGGACACGCCGTACGACTGCCAGGAGGCCTTGCCCTGCCAGAGACCTGGGGAATTGTTCTGCCAAGGACGCCCATTAATTTCTAGGACCTGTCAGCCCATCGACGACATGGCAACCCCGGCGATGTGACAGTCCAGGACGATTTGACAACTCTGCAGTTGTCTACATCACTGACGGCGGGACCATACCGCCTCCCACTATAAACGGGTAAGGCAACAGTTCGAGGTAAGTCAAGCTAAGCCAACTTAAGCAAGACCAAACTGGGCAAGCTCAATCTCTCTTTTCCCATCGCTGGGTCTCCCCTGGTTCCTCTTTACTGTTGCCTAGTCTCCTCTCTGATTTGATCGTCGGAGGGTCCCCGTCGGAGGCCTCCTTCGATCTGCGTGGATTTTTTTTGCAGGTGCTTATTCCCGACGACCAGACGCGACGAGAGGATTGACCGCAACACAATTCATGACTTTTTAACCAATGATGATTAATAATATTATTAATATATGAGATTCCTCATCTGCCCAAACGAAGATATTGACGAAAAAATTTAGGAACCAAATTGTCATGAGTGATATGCGCACCAGAGGGGCATTACATGTAGAACACAATAATAAAAAAATTGAAAGAAAATAATGATATTTTCAATTAGAATATGCATTTATGAGTAAAACAAAAGACTTGCAGACTTCAACAAAATCAACGAAGAAGGATCGCGAGCCTTATCGTATGAAGCTACTCCAGGAGAGGGCGGTGTAGAGAAGGATCAAGGTGGTCGGAAGGTGACAAAAAAAATAGGAACAGCCGTGTTCGAGAGGAATTCGGCGGTTTACCGGCTTCAAATATTAGAAGAAAGAATAAAAAGAAGAAAATAGATCGGAATCTCTTACCTAAGCCTGGTGAGTCTTTAAGTCGTGATTCCGGCGTGCTCTTCTCAGTAACAACCCACGGAAGAACTCCAGAAGAATCCTCTAATTCACCGTGGTTTCTCAACGAACCTTAGATGGAGATCTAAGGAGGGGAAGGGCTTCTTATATATTAGATCTAGAATTTCGGTGAGCTCTAGAATCTCAATTCTGCTCGAATTCAAAGAGAAAGGTGGATTCTATCGCGAGTCCTCTTTTGCATGATTCAAAAATTTTTTTTTTATTTTGCCACTACTGATGTCGGAAAAGTTCGTAGAATGAGAATAACAGGCAACGGATTGCCCGGAATCAGAGAAGAGGTGCCATTATTCTGTTAAAGATCGGAGCTTTGATGGCCAGAGGTGGGGCAGGAGGAAGAGACGCCACATCCATCTTAGGAGGAGAAGAATGAGACGACTCGGGAGGGGTTCGAAAAAAAAGTTCGAAAAAAAAAAGAGACAGTGCGAAAAAAATAAATATTATTAGTTTGACACATGACGTATTAATCTTATATGTCAAATATATTAATATTATGTATCAACATGAAATATTACTCTTAATATTTATTTATTATTTTATTATTATTATATAAATAATTTGTGTTATGTTTCACAAAAATTACTATCTTGAGTGATTGATCCAATTTTTCAAATAAAATGGTAATATGAGACCACATAATTTAAATAAATGATAAAAAAATGGATATACTGATCTAAGTTCACATTAAATCAGTGATCATCGAGGATCAGTTTCTTATGTGCGAAGCTATACAAGCATGATTAAGATATAGTTGACGGTAGTTTTTCTGTTCAAATTCATTGAGCCAAGTTACGAAAAGAGAGAGTAATGATGAGAGAGAGACAGCCACAGTGCGAAAGGGTTGCCATCTGACATCATATGTGGCAACAAGATATTGGAGGAGGATGAATAACTGCAATTCATGGAAGGTGGAAATGTACTCTAAAAGCATCGAATCCTCGTGAGACATGGCGTCGGGATACCATGATGCCTGAGTCTTTCCAGCTCTTTGGCCTGCCGATTTGACGTTCCGGCAGTTAATAAAACGAATATATATATAATTATTTTTGGAGCCCATCCTGATACCAAAAGTCTCTAGGCGTTGAAATTGCATTGACCTCGTAAACCATACCAATTCCTGTGTAACCCATGATGCACTACGTATTAAAGGCTTTTTCTTGATGCCATCTTTGAGCTCCATAACATTATTTAAAAATATTATGTTATTGTTAAACTCAAAATCTGAGATAAGGATAGATCGAATGAAGCAAGACTAGAAGTCAATAGCAGTCCAAAAAAAATATCTTCAAAAAAATCTATAAAATAAGTCAAAAATCGAATGAAGATCTTTGGATTCTTGATCCTCTGATGCTTAAGTTAGTTTTGAATCCGAAAACAGTAGGTGAAAAAAAGTAGTAGAGCACAAGAAAAAGGTTTGTATGGAACTAAAAAAATTGGACTGAGTAAGAATAAGAGTCCTTATTCAAGAACTGGCAAAATTTTCATTAGCATAGTCTCACTTTAATTTTTGAATTAAGATTTAGAACTTACCATCGGATGATCTCTAGTCCTCTATTTATAGAAGGGCTGATAAGATCGTTATAGAGTTGGTTAGGCCGTTAGAAGAGTTTGTTAGACGATTATAGTCAGCTGAGTTAGAATATAACTGTATGTATGAGTTGAAAATGATATCATACTAAGCTGTATCTACCAGCTATGCATGAGATTGTGGCCAGCTATGACTTAGTTGTAAAGCTTGCAGACTAACTCCATAAGATGATTACTGTAGATAACGTAGGAGTTGACATCGGCTACAAATCGATGTGCACCAGATGAGATCGGTCATTAACTCACCTAAAGCTCTTGATGTTTCAGATATTAGTATTATCGATGTACCTTCCTTAAGATCGGTAAAAGTTCGATCCTATTGCTTGTTTAGCAAGTTTAACTCACTACAACTCGGTACTTTGAGATCGATAATTCGGTGATCAGATGTGATGACACCATGTGGCATGAGATCGGTTTAGTATACCAACACTTTGCCCCTCACTTCCTATATCTGGAGTGACAGTTATCAGATCGGATATGGAAAGTAGAAACATCTGTCAATTTTCGTCATCGAAAATAATACGCTATACCTTGATAATGCCAAAATTTATTACTTGGCTGAAAATGGAGAGACGTGCGCTCCTTTCTGAAAATGATACAGCAGATCTTTCTGCCATCATTATCTAAAAAGATAGTTTCTAAAATATCAAATAGATATCTACCGCTTGTCAATACTTGATTAATTAATCAGTCCGACCACGGATCGATCCGACGTGGCAAAATCTAATGAAGATGTGCCAAATCGTCGGCTGACAAAGCCATTAGATTAGTGCCAAATGTCACAAATCGACGATAGGATCAGCTCATCTGAACCATTGATTTGTCCCTAAAGGCTTTCATTTCAGAACAACTATTCATCTTCGCTATTTTCTGCAGAGGTACTGCCAGTTTTTCTCCAGAGGTCTCTCTGTGCTCAACGGCCGTTGAAGATAACGCGGAGTTCATCGAAGGCAGAGAAGAAGAGTTCTTTTTCATCTTTAGGAGAGTCTCATCAGAATTTTTTAGGTAGAAAATTTTTTCTTTCTATTTCAAGCATTTCTGCTTCAGTTCTCCTTTTTTTTCCATTCTTCAAGTTTTTTCTCTTTCATTTTTCTTTAGAAAAACCTCTAGAAAAACATGTCCACTCAGAGTGATAAGGGGAAAGAGGTTGTAGGTGACCCAAAGATTCAGTCGACCCAATCTTTGTTAGATTTTGAGATAGAAAGTCCTCCTCGACAAAACCCTAATATCGATCCCATAGATAAGGGGAGTCTAGAACAGCATGCAGAATCTCTTGTATGCGATCTCTTAGACTACTTTGATTCGAAAATGAAGGAATCCATTCTGATCGAGGAGAACCTGATGTCTCTTTGAAAAAACTACGACATTTTCGATGAGTATGAGATATTGGCGTTTAATCCAAAATGTCAGATTTCTGAACCCCCAGAAGGCTATATAGCTTTCCATGATGAAGCCCTTTGATTTGGACTTTGGTTTCCACTGCATCTTTTTCCTATAATATTTTTGACTTTTATAGGATCTATCCTACTCAGGTGACCCCAACTGCCATTAGGATGATTATAGTATTCATAATAATGTGTAACTTCCAGCACATAGAGCTTAAGATTTTTCTCTTTAGATCTTTAGTAGTTCTGAAGAAACATCCATACGAGAAAGATTGGTGGTACTTTTCTTCTCAAAAAAATTATAAATTCGGACCTGACCTTCCTTCATTTACGGTTGGAAATACCATTTCTTTTTTGTCCGAGCTCCCATTCCATCGGGTTTTAGATCTTTTTGAGAGCGTCCAGACACTAAGTGGAACTCCCATTATGAAATTTTCTCCGAGAATGAGGAGGCTCACACATCTCTGATTACCACGATAGTATCCAAGCTATCAAGGCTTGTTGATGATCAGGCATTGTACAATACTGGTATAAGCCTGTACTCTCCTCGAGGTAAGACCGATGTATTTCTCCTTTGACTTTCTTTTTTTACATCTTCTTATTTTTCTAAGTATACTGCTTCTTTGTGCACAAATGAGGTTCAACCCGAAGAAGCTAACAGAAGCAAAGAAGATGAAGGAGGATCCAAAGCAAGCTTCTCCAATAACTGCACGAAGAGAATTAAAGGTGCGGATCCTCCTGCAGCTCGAGCGCCTTCCCGATCTTCTTCAGCCACTCCATTCCTGTCCACTTTGGGGAAAGGCGACTCTCCAAGAGTCGCACAAAGCAATCTACCTCAGGCAGCATTGTTCGACACCAACCAATACGAGGAAATCAAGGGAAAAGGATAATGCTCATCATGCACCTCCAAAATCAAGTCAGAAACCTACCTCCATCGTAGCACCGTTAACCTCGACTGAAAGAGACAGCATCGGGAAGATGTCTCTATTCGAGCGACCTCGACTTGATCGTGATCTTCTTACTTTGGTGTTGCCAAAGATCGATATAATGGCACACCGAAAGAATAAATTGAAGGAGATTATGAATCATGGCTTTGAGCATCTCATGCATGTAAGCTTCTCTCCCTTTTTTTTCATCGATTTTTAACCAATCTATTATTCCTCTATGCAGATTGCTGTTGACTTTCAAGTCATGTATGAGAACATGGCCTGGCTTGTAGAGAATAAAAGGGCCATAGATGATAATATGCTGATCGTCGAGGAGCAGAAAAAGACAATCGAAAAGAAAGCTGAGGAAAAGTCTCAGTTTGCCAAGAAGGAGTCCAAGCGTGCAGAAGGACTCAAAAAACAACTAGATAAGAAGATGACCACGCTGAAGGAAAGAAATCAGAATCTTCTGGACCTTCAACATAAAATAAATGAATAGGAGATATGTATCTTCGAGCTATATGAATAGGCCAAGAAGAATGAGGAGCTGGAGCCAAGACTTCAGGAGGTGATAAAGGCCAAGGAGATCCATAAGAAAGCCATCGAAGCTCTTAACAAGCAAGTTAGAGAAGAGCAAGATAAAGCGGCCAAGGCAGTAAAGTACTATAAGGCCTCCGAAGAGTTTCAGGATGAAGTGACTAAGAGTTTTGAGGGGGCATACAACTTTGAATTCTATTAGTGTTAGAATCTGATCAAGAAGTTATTCCGAAGTCGATATTTTTAAGGTGACTTCAAAGATCGCCATTGAAATGGATATTCAAGGGAAGCTCGAGCCATCTGTCAAAGTATCTGAAGAACAAGTTAAGAAGGTAGATCGGGATGTTATCGAAGTCACTATTGTAGAGCCCATCTTAGTGGTGCCTCCAGCTATGACCGAAGTCCCTAATACCGAAGTTTGTCTGCAGAGTCCCTTGTTGTTGAGGCCGCTAAGGAGCTGAAATAAATTAAAGAAGAGATAGCTCTAAAGAACTCCGATGCTCCTGTCGTTATCCTATAACTTTTATTTTTTTCTTTTGGATGTATTGACCCAATATGGATCTTGTTGATCTATAATGGCCTGATGTGGATCTTTTTCTCTTTTTGAAATGTAAAGACCCGATGAAGATTTTTTCTCAATGTATTTTTTCTCCAATTAATGAAAGTAGAATTTTCAATGTGTCTTGATCCGACGTATATATTTTTGTCACTTGGATAGATTTTATAACTTTTCCAAAGTAAAAAACTTTATATATATAACTTATAGGATCATAGTTTAATCGAACTAAATAATTAACAAAAAAATCTTATCAATTACTAACTGATTTAAAGTTAAGGTTCAAATGTATCTTTGTTTGATATGGCATTGAATAGATCAGGTTCTCAAAATTTGATCTCGATCCTGAGATTGTTATTTGATCTTAGCTTCCGGATATATTCATTTGATCCAAAGATCAAATTGACATAGGCTTGATCCGAAGATCAGTATGCGTTATCCAATGTAGCTTTGAATAGATTGTCAATAGAAAAAGATAATCTCGATCTAGATATCGATATTCTTCATCCGATGTAGCTTTGAATAGATCAAATTTTTAATAGAACAAGATAATTTCAATTCGAAGATCAGTATTCTTCATCCGATGTAGCTTTAAATAGATAGAATTTTTAATAAATAAGATAATCTCGATTCGAAGATCGATATTCTATTTTAGTTATGACTTCATCATCTCATCTGAAGATCAAATATTCTCTTCAGCTTTTGTCCGATGTATGCTTGATCTGGAGATCGATCTCTTATCAGTCAATAAATCTTATCTCTATTATGGCCCTTGGGGTTTAAGCTCAATCTGGAGATCGAATTTTAATCGATCAGGAGATCAGCTTTTCACCGATCAAAAGATCTTATCTTTATTTTGGCCCTTCAAGGCTTACCGATCCAGAGATCGAATTTTCATTGATCAAGAGATCTTATCTCCATCTTTGTTTTTTGGGGCTTATCGATCCAGAGATCAAATTTTCATCGATTAAGAGATATTATCTCTATCTCTATCCTTCGAGGCTTACCGATCTGAAGATCAAATTTTTATCGATTAGAAGATCTTATCTCTATCTTAGCCCTTTGGGGCTTACCAATCTGGAGATCGGATTTTTATCGATTAGAAGTCTTATCTCTATCTTTGTCCGTCCAGGCTTATCGATCCGAAGATCAAATTTTTATCGATTAGAAGATCTTATCTCCATCTTTGTCCTTTGAGGTTTATCGATCCGAAGATCGAATTTTTATCGATCAGAAGATCTCACACCATCTTGGCCCTTCGGGGCTTACCAATCTGAAGATCTAATTTTCTGTTTCTTCATACGATATATGATATGCAAGAATGAGCTCCTTAGAATATTTTTATTGATAATACTTTTTGAGATTTTTAGAATTTCAAATAGAGGAATAGAAGATCCATCTAGGTTTTCAATTCTATAGGCTCCTAGGCAAATAACATCAATGATTCGATAAGTCCTTCCCAATTTGGAACAAATTTATCATATTCATTTAGCTTAGAAACTTCAACTTGTCTCAGGACGAGATCACCTTTTTAGAGTAACTTCGATTTTACCCGAGCATTATAATATTTAGCAACTCTCTGTTTATAGACCGTTATTCTAATATGGGCGCTTGCTCTCTTGTTTCTTCAAGAAGATCCTGATTAGTTCTCAATCTATCAGAATTTGTTATCTCATGAAAATTTCTTATCCTATTAGATGGTAAGCTGATTTCAACTAGAATTATAGTTTCGACTCCAAAATAAGTTTAAAAGAGTTTCTTCAGTTGGAATCCGATATGTGGTTCTATAGGCCTGTAGAATACTGTAAAATTTTTAGCCCATAATCCCTTCACTTCTGTAAGCCTTGTCCTTAATCCTTGAAGGATAGTTTTGTTCGTGACCTCGACTTTACCATTCGATTGTGGATGCCCAACAGAGTAAATCGATGATCAATATAAAGTTTGAAACAGAATTCTTTAAACTTAGAATTATCAAACTATCGATCATTATCGGTAATAATTATCCAAGGTAACTAAATTGGTATGTTATTGATTTTCTGACAAAATCTTACATCTTTTTCTCAATAATTTGAGGCAGAGATGCCTCCACTCACTTAGTGAAGTAGTCAATAGCTACCATCAAAAACTTTCTTTGACCTATTGCCATTGGGAAATGCCCCAATATATCCATTCTTCAAATTGCAAAGGGCCATCAGTAATAGAAATGAGTTCGACAGCAGGTCGATGTTAGATATTAGCATATCTTTGACATTGATCGTTTTTGTTGACAAGATCGGCTGCATCTTTTGAATGATCGACCAATAATATCCTTATCGAATCACTTTGTAGGCAAATGATCTATCCCCCAAGTGATTTTCACATATTCCTTCGTGCACTTTTCGAAGAGCATAATTAGCTTCGGATGGTTTCAAGCACCGAAGTAGAGGAAGTGAATAAGATCTTTTATATAACTGATCTCCTTGAAGAACATACCATGGAGCTTGTCTTTTGATGCTTCTAGCTTTAACTAGGTCATTGGATAAATTTTTTTTGTTATATAGTCCACAAGAGGGTCAATCCAGCTCGATTCATGATCGATCTAAATATAAAAAAAATTTAATACTAGGCTTCTCTAACTGCTCGATCAAAACCTTCTGATTAAGTTTTGAAAATCCTAATGTAGCAAGATGTAACAAGGCAAAATCCTAATGTAGCAAGATGTAACAAGGCACCAGCTCGGGCATTTTTCGACCTTGGGATTTGTAGGACTTTAAGTTCTTCAAAATTTTTAGATAATTTTCTTATATTTTGCAAATATCGAGCCATTATGGAGTCTTTAGTCTCAAATTGACTTCGTACTTGTCCGATGATAAGCTGTGAATCGATAAAAATCTTTAGCTTTTTGACTTCAAGCTCTTTCACCATCTTTAATCTTATAGTCAGAAATTCGTATTCAGCATCATTATTAGAAGTATTGAAATTGAACCTTAGGGCTTGCTTAATAATAAACCATTCTGGATTCACTAGAATTAAATCCACATCACTTTTATGAGAATTTGAAGCTCCATCTATACGTAGGATCCAGAGAATCATTAGTGATATCTTCAAAATTTTATGAAGTTGATCCGTCATCAAAAATAGTGCATTCCATAATAAAATCAGCTAAAACTTGATCTTTTATTGCAGATCGAGATCAGTACTGAATATCAAATTTACTGAGTTCTATTGCCCATTTAGCAATCCAACCCGATGTGTCAACTTGCTGTAATATCGATCTCAACAGTTGGTCGGTCAATACTATAGCTGTATGAGCTTGAAAATATAGTTGAAGTTGTTGGGCCGATATAGTCAATAATTTGCTTGTATAATAAATCGACCTTTAAATATCTCTATCTTTTCAGATAAGAACTGAGCTAACAACATTAGGTGAGACAGATATATACATATATAATTCTTTCCTTTCAACTAGTTTTGAGAGAAGAGATGCGGAGCTAAGATATTTCTTTAAATCATCAAGAGCATTTTGACATTCTTCTGTCCAGTTGAATTTTAATTTGCCTTAGTATCTTGAAGAATGAAAGATACTTTTCAGCCGATCTAAAATAAATCGACTGAGGGCTGCTACTCGCTCAATGAGCTGCTGGATTTCTCTGATGGTAATCGAATATTTTATCTCCAACAATGCATGAATTTTATCGAAATTGGCTTCTATTCCTTTCTGGTTAATAAGAAACCAAAAACTTATCAGAGGTTACTCTGAAAGTATACTTGTTCAGATTAAGTTTCATTTGATGCTTTCTGAGCTCTCCAAATGCTTCCTCCAAATCGATAATATGTCGATCTTCTTTAGGGCTCTTTACTAGCATATCATTAACATAAACTTTCATATTTCGATCAATTTGATATTTGAAAATTTTGTTGATAAGACATTGATATGTTGTACCTATGTTTTTAAGATCAAAAGGCATCATTTATAACAATACAAGTCTCTTTCGGTAATGAAAGCTGTATCTTCTTCATCCTCTAGAGTCATTTTGATCTAGTTATATCCTGAGAAAGCATCCATAAAACTGAGAAGTTTATGACCCAAAGTGAAGTCTACTAGCTGATCAATCCTTGATAGAGAAAAACTATCTTTTGGACAAATTTTATTGAGATCGGTATAGTCAATATATATTCTCTACTTGTCATTAGCTTTCTTGACCATAACAATATTGGCTATCCACTTCGAATAATAAGCTTCTCTAACAAATCCTATTTTCAGGAGCTTATCAACTTTCTTATCAATTGCCTTTTATCTTTCTGAAGTAAAACTCCTCTTTTTCTGTTGAACTAGCTTGAACTTTGGATCAACGTTCAATTTATGAATAATTACATCACCAGAAATATCAGGCATATCGGAAGTCGACCAGATGAAGACGTCGGCATTTGTCGAAAGAAATTTGATTATTTTGTCCATCAGATCGGATTTAAGATTTGATCCAATTTGAACTATTTTTCGGATTATCCCCCAGCGAAATAATTTTAGTTTTCAGCAGGCTCATCTCAATTTTTTATCTTATCTTTTGAATCTGGTACTTCAACTGATATACTTTTCGAGTGTTTCATCTTGGAGGCAATCATGAAATATTGCCAAGCTACTGTCTGATCATTATGCATTTCTCTAATTCTTCTTAGTCAGAAATTACATCAATAGATGGTACGTAGAGATAATAGCTGTAAGAGCATTAAGATCAGATCGACTAAGAATAGCATTATAAGCAGATAGAACTTTAACCATCAGAAAGGTAAGCTACATCGTTAACTATTTTGGTTCTATCCCGCTGTAACTGATAGAGTATTTTTTCTTCAATAGCTACTGAATTTCTAAGAATCTGACGAGCGAAGTGCCGACCTGCTTCAATTGATCTGCCAAATTTATTTTGAGAATGCAACGTAGAACAATATATCGACAGAGCTTTTATTATCAATCAAATTTTTTTATCATATTTTGCTATTATCATAGAAACGACAACAACGTCATTGTGAGGGGTTTGAATCTCCTTTGCATCATCCTCCGAAAAGAAGATAAAATCTTTAATCTTCTGCCTCTTAGGGGATGGATCAGTAGTCTTTCGTGGTACGCCAGATATCATATTGATGACTCCAGCAATTGGTCGATTATGATTCTCAGAATTCTCTTCTATTTGAGGCCGATATTCAATTGCTTTGGTTGGCCTCATAAATTTACCGAGGTAGCCTCAACACACCAAGACCCCTATCTCAACATGCAGTTGCCTGTACTCTTCGGTGTCATGGCTGTGATCTCAGTGAAAGCAGTAGTACTTTCTTTCATCTCTCTTTGCTGATGGGGCTTTCATTAGTTCTAACTTTCGAAGATATCCTCCCTCAATTTTTATCAGAATCTGTATTCGAGGGACAGATAAAGGAGTGTAGGAATCAAAGCATCGAGGTGGGCTTCTTGATCTTGAATTTTTTGAGGTCAATCGGAGCCCTTGCTCTGTTGAGCCCCATTATCCTCTCTCGATCGCTTCTTCTCATCTTTATTATTATTTTTATTAGCCTGCGTGGTGATGGCTTCTTTTCCTCGACTTGAGCATACTTTCATACTCGATCGAACATCTCATCATAGGTGTCCGAAAAATTTTATTTAAAGAAACACCAAGCGATTGCTTCGGAGCCCTTGCTTTAAGATAGACATGGAAACAACCTCATTCAAATTTTAACTTCAAGAGTGGCTGCAATGAAACGAGCCACATACTTTCGGAGATCTTCTCTTTCCTACTATTTGATAGAGAATAAACTGTCTATATGCCTCAAGTGAGGTCGATTGGTATCGAAGTAGATAACGAACAACCTCCCTAGCTGCTCAAAAGAAAGATGGACCTCTGTGAGAGTCCAAAAACTATACCCTCGCTACTTTCTTGAGGATAGCAGGGAAGATAATGCATAGTAGAGCATCAGAAGCCCTCTGTAAGGCCATGAGATCTCTGTAGCCCTCAACATGATCCATTGGATCGGTGGAGCTATCGAAGGACTCAATAGTGGGCATCTTGAACCGATTCAAAATCGACTCATTCAGAATTTCTTGAGAGAAAAGAGATCGGAGGTTAAAGTAATTTTATTTTGAGATTGAATTTCTATGTGAATCTCCATCAGGTGCTTCTCAAGATCTTGAATCTTGTGCTCCAGATCATCTCCTCTCTGAGATTTTGTATTATTAGGAGTAGATTCACCATCAGCCTCATCATCAATGCGGTGTTCATCTTGATGGGTTGATTGATGGCTATGTTGAGAGACAACTTTCAAAGGAGGAGCTTCTTTTTGATGTCACTCTTTGATCTTTTGAAGCTGTTGAATAGCTGCTGTCAAGGCTTGAACTTGCTGAACGAGCAGAAGGAACTGCTGAGGATCAACAGCAACTGGTTATTGCTGAGAAACTTAGGGCAGGACGTTCGGAGAGGACGGAGATGCCAAAGAATTGTTTGGTGCTCACCCTCTGACCATCTTTTCCATAAGCAATCAGTCAGCCCTCCTTCTAACGCCCATCTGTTGTTGCTAGGCTCAAAATCTAAGATTAGGACAGATCGGATGAAGCAGGACTAGAGGTCGATAGCAGTCTGATCTGAAACGTCTTCGAGAAAACTTGTAAAACAAGCCAAAGATTGGATGGAGATCCTCCGATTCTTGACCCTCCACTGCTTAAGTCAATTTTGAGTCAGAGAACGGTAGATGGAAAAGTGTAGTAGAGCACAAGAAGAGTATTTGCATAAAACTAGAGAAATTGGACTGAGTAGGAACTAGAGTCCTTGTTCAAGAACAGACAAAGTTTCCACCGGCATAGTCTCACTTTAGTTTTGAAATTAAAATTTAGAACTTACGATCGGAGGATCCCTAGCTCTCTATTTATAGAGAGGCTGATGAGGCCGTTATAGAGTTTGTTAGGCCGTTAGAGGAGTTTGTTAAGTGGTTATAACCAGCTGTAAATGAGCTAGAGTATAGCTGTACGTATGAGCTAGAAATGAGATCATACTTAGCTGTATCTGCTAGCTATGCATGAGATCATGGCCAGTTATAGTTTAGTAGTAGAGATTGCAGATAAACTCCACAAGATGATTGCTGTAAATAATATAGGAGTTGACATCGGCTACAAACCGATGTGCACCAGATGAGATCGGTCATTAGCTCACTTGAAGTTCTTGATGTTTCAGATATTAGTATTACCAATGTATCTTCCTTAAGATCGGTAAAAGTCCGATCCTGTTGCTTGTTTAGCAAGTTTAACTCACTGCAACTCTATACTTTAAGATCGGTAATTCGGTGATCATATGTGATGACGCCACGCGGCATGAAATCGGTTTAATACACTAACAGGTTGAAAGTTTCTTTATCTAAAATAAAAAAAAAAAAAAAATTGAAAGTGCCAAGTTGCCGAGCTAGTAAAATGAGATGGAATCTAGCCTTGGATTTGGATAGGGTCCAGGAGAGGTTTGCTCTATTTTGTGTAGTTCGTTGTCTGCTGGGCCCTTCTATCAAGAAAAAAAAATATTACTCAGGGTAATGCTCTGTATCCAAATCATTGTTGTATCAAAAAAGAAGAAAAAAACTCTATTCTATGTGATAAAAAGGGATTGGTATAATTCCCAATATGGGTGCCAAATACAAATGGTTTGTAGTATAATAGATCAAACATCTAACGACACATGGCGATGAACCTTAAGTTTTTTGCACCAGAGTTGTTTTTAAAAGCATTTCTCAGAAAGAAAAAGAATCCCAGGCATGCAGTTGCACATTTTTGCAAACCACCTTTATATCCAACGAAATTCAATTTCAAAGAAAGGTTTTTTCTTAAGCATTTTCCTTAAAATTATTCAGTAACTCCAGAATCTCAATCAAATAAGCATAAATTAGCATCATCATTTTATGGAGTAGGTAAGTGTTAGTGCAATTAATTATGCACAGCACCCTCTGGTTCTGGTGGGGCAACAGCACAAGATAGTCTAATGCCTTATGTCCAAATGCAATTTAGTGCAGTTAAACCTACAAAATTCGAAGGTGCCACGAGATTTAGATTAAAATCCTGTCTCCATCAAAGTTCGAAAGGTTGAAGATACCTTCAAGAGGACTACCTTTTATCATAGGCCCATACCTTCAATCCAGTTTAATTTTTCAAAATAAATCATGATTAAGGATGACCTACCATGCAACTAATTTTCGAGGCTCTTGCAATTGGGCCTGGAGAGCTTAGATCCTCACCAATCCTGCTTAAATTAGAGAAATCCAGTACATAGATCACACGAGCCACGCCCAATCTGCGACTCTGGGTTGCATGGGAGCAATGCGATCACGAACAGTGGAGAGTCTGAAGCTTCCCAACTCCATGCATTCTATTGGCACCAGAGTAGCCCCCACCACTGCCACACAGTGGAACTTGGAATCCATTTCCTTGAGAACAATCCCAGAGACTGGGTTTCCTATACCTTGTTGATTGATTTGGTTCCTTAGGGAAACGATCCTCTCGTATATAATCTCACCACCCTGCTGATTCACGCAAGCGGGTATATATGATGCCGCCGACTTCTTGAACACCGCCCAAACGGTCAAAAAACCAATCATTCTTTCTTTTATTAAATTCATGGGTGGCCGAAAAATTGAAGCTTTTCTTTAAAATATACAGTAACAGGCCCACTTCCGGTGAGCCAAGTGATCATGCTAAGGGCCCATTTAAAGCCGAGGGTCCTATCTCTCCGGCTTCTTGAGTCTCAACTAGAGTCTCTTAAACTAGCTGCTAACTCCATGACTGGAGTTCCGGCCACCGGAATCAAGAATAAGAAGCCCTCACCGGGGACCAATCCGCGCCTCATTCCGAAGAGGGGGGCCGTCTTGATCCGCATTCTGAAGAGCCTCTTCTCTTGCTGTTCCTCGAAGGGTTCGACATCGGGCGAGAAGAAGGATAAGGAGTAGTCATGCTCAATTTTGACAAACAAATGTTAGTGAAGCTAGGTATGTTTAGTTATTTATGATGCAATAGTATTAGGTTCCTTCGAAACAGGGACTGCCTGCTACTGCTAGCGCTCTCCCTTAAGTAGGAGGATTAGTGATGTTCACAACAAAGTTTAGTTGACAGGCAGTGATGTTCTACTAAAATTTGTACAAGTTGACAATTCCAACTTACACTGCCATGTAATACACATATTCGCTCTTGGCTTTGAGTACATCTGGGTTCTGATCATCTATTAATTTATGTAGTAACCGTGCAAAGTTGCAAGGACGGTTAATTATCGCAGATTTGCACACATTCCGCATGGTGGATTCAATGTGCACCGAGTTTCCTATGCGTGCAGTAATGATAGGAAAAGCGAAGTTGTTCGAAAATGGATTCCTGAGTTGTGCTGTATTGACATGTTTGACTTCGTTTTCATGCCTGTGCATGCAATTAGTTAGCAGGAGAGTAGGCCCGATTTCAACGAAATTTCTTCTAATTATTTGGAGTTTATCCACAATTGATGAGGTGTTCCCCTCATTCAATGGGCTGATGATCTACACTTTTCGGCATGAAGCTATGAATCCGTTTCCAACTCAATGTATTAGTCGAACGTACAAAACGAGATCCATCATTTCGATACTAATCTTCGTATCAATATTATCCTATCCTACGATGGTATGCTCGATATGGAGATCAATTTGGTACATCCGGTGTCGGTATGCCCATCCTGTATCGTTTACTAGTTGGAAATAAAATTTGGATGGAAAATATTTTAGTTTGGTATCGGTATGTCTATGTCTCCTGCATCGTATATCAGTTGGGAAATAAAATCAAGATGAAAAATAGTTTTCGAATATTTGCTCCTAGATAAGAGTCTGGTATAGGAGTAACCATTTTTTTTCCCGATAATTTTAGCTATATATTTTGTTAATATAGATTTCATAGCTCTTCAGAAAAGGATCCTATTTTTGGAAATATAATTTATGGCATACGGTTGAGTGGCTTCATGAGCTATTTAATTCGATGTGTTTATGCTATAACAATTTTATCATATTTGTTCCCACGGAAACGTTATCATATTAGGCCTTTTGATATGAAGAACAAGTCTGATGACACAATAGCATTAAATTGTGGAAATATGATTTACTACGAACAAGACCGAATGAATTGGATCCCACCTATACAAATTAATCCAAATCAGGGTGCGGGTCGGGACCCTTAGCGAGTGATTGAACACGGCAGTCACCCAATTCTTGCGAACAATTCAATTACACACTGGTGATTGATGTAGAAACCAGTCTGTGATTGGATTAGACTTGTTGCTCTCACCTAATTCAATTATCCAATTAAATTACCACCGACCACTGCGAACTATTTATGACGTGATGTGAAAGCAAACCGGTGTGAAATGGGCGCCTTCGGTGCTGAAGTTTGAGGGGCTTGGAGACGGCGACCATAATAAACAAGAGTACAGTCCGAGTGGAAGAATTAGACGGCAATGCGAAACCTGGGGCCCCCTGTCGAGTTTGAAGCACGATGGATTCCCTTCCCGTAATGATGCCACTTTTACTGTTCCAGCGTCATGCCAGATTCATGGTTTCTTCTTGTTTTTTGAAAGAATCCATGAAGTCGGTCCATTTCAAATCCATAAACACTGACCAGCCATCGACCTCGCCTTGGACAAGAAGAAATTGTGATAAGGTCTTGGAATCCGCTTAAAGTCCGAGCAAACAAATCAGCAACATCAGAATCGCGAAGATTTAATTGGAATTAAAGGGTGTGATATCATTATCATAGTGAGATTGCCTTGAAAAAAAAAATGGTGGCATTGTCTAACTATGTTGCCAACTGAGGGACAATTGTATCTCGGAACTATCTAAATAATAGGACTTGAGGACCATCATGTTCTTTTTCATCTTAGATTTAGTTATATAGAAATAAGATTAAAGATTGCATGCCAGCAGTCTGAGATTCATTGCGTGCCAGAATCCATCATCTGTCTGTCTAAGCTCACAACTCTTAAACTAAAAAGTCCTAATCATATTCTTTTTTTAAAAAAAAAAAGGAAATTCTGATGATGGGAACATTTTTTTTTAGTCTCTCTCTTTCCAACATTACATCATGATATTTTGCCTCTAATAAAGAACTAGAATGTACACACAATTGGTCATGCAGATTTTTTGATGATTTTTTAAGAGAAAGTGAGGGTGACCAATATAATATTATAATTACCTAGACTTGATGCAGTAGGTGGAGGGATATAACCATAAGGTCAAGCAGCAAGTGCAATATCTACAACATAAGGGCTCATCATCATGGTCTCTAAATTCTGAACTTCCCTCTGAGACAACATAATCAGGATTCAAATTCTCCATCTCCTTGAGGTGGAGACCCATCAACCAACAGGTTCCATCAACACATACCGCCATCTATTCAATCACAGATTTAGTAACATGAATGGATGGTGAGTGATTTCATCAAGATGTAACCAGAGAAGTTCAAACTCTAAATGGACTTCTTCATCTAAATCATAAACATGATGCTGATTCAACTGGTTTCAAGCCAACGCATGACCCGAACCTTAGCGAAAAATCGACCTCCGGACCTGAGTCGCAAGCAATGGGATAAAATGGGCCAACTCAAAGCCCATGCGCCGAAAACGGGATTTCTGAACCGTGCCAATTTTAACCCCAGATCCCCAAAAACTATTGTGGACCCGGCCTCACCCCTCTCCTTTACTTTTTTACCTAGATCTACCGGTCTGTCTATCTAATCCATACATACATGCACACATACAAACATATATATGTATGTACATGAATAGACACGCATATACATACATACATGCATACATACTACATGTATGTATGTCTGTATGTGTGCTTTTTTTGTTAATTTATTTTCAGATATATAATAAATGAGAACTTTTGTAAACTGTAGTTTCTGAAAACATCTGCTAATGTGGCCATCCAAGGTGACAAAATGGTAGGAATAATAGGGCCAGGCCACTTGCAGCAGGTTTGAAGTGAAAAGTTGGTCAACTGTCACCAGGTTCCTCATGTGGTTCCAAAGAAGTCCAGGACGGTCTCCAATTTTTGGTACACGAATCAAAAGATAAAAAGTAAGAATAAAAAAAACTTAAAGATGGTGATAAGTAAATGTACTGATTTTTAAAACAACAACATTTTAGGCTTGAAAGGTCTGATCTAAGCCTTGCAAACCCAAGAAAGGGCGGGCGCTCTGCCGACTACAACAAGGATCTGAAGATGGCTTTGTAGTTCAGGTCCTTCCACCCCTCTAGCCTACATTAGTGGATCTATATCTTGAAGCGAGAAATTTTTTGTATATCGTGGATGGTGTAGAAAAATAGACGTGGAACGCACCGCTTTATGTAATTGATCCATGTAGTCATTACTTTTCAACACGCATTTAATACCTACAGTTTCTCTTTTTCGTTTAATTTAAAATTTGTATCATGAAAATATCTTCGTCTTTTAAAAAAATTATGACATCCTATGATATATTATGATTTCCTATACGCAGGATATCATAATATGGCACAGAAAATTATGACATTATGTGCATATTATGACATCCTGCATCAAATTATGACTTTCTGCATACAGGATGTCATAATATGTTCAGGATGTCATAATATGGTTTAGGATATCATAATATAGAAGTGACATTTTTGTCTAATCATTTTCAATGCGTATTTAATGCCTGTAGCTTTATTTTTTGTTTGAAAATTTTGAATGACGAAAATATTCCTGTTCTTTAAGAAATATTATGACATATTCCGTACATATTATGATATCCTGCATTATATTATGATATCCTGTGGATAAAAATTATGATTTTCTGAATGCAGGATATCATAATATTAATATAAGATATCATAATTTTTCAAAGAATAGAAATATTTTAATCATTCAAAATTTTAAACAAAAGTAAAGCTATAGACATTAAATTGGAAAGCGGCGGCTACGTGGATCAATCGGATAAGATGGTGTGAG